>JASDQU010096663.1:21757-33179 GCA_032191745.1 Picea mariana | reverse complement strand
TTTAATTTTACAAATAGAAATAAAATAAATTTTAAAATTGTACTATCCAAATGTTGGTTTAAAATATTTGGTTTAATATAAATATTTTAAGACAAAATATTAAGAAATAATAATAATATTTAAAATTATTATTGATGTAAGGAATATTTTTTATATATTTAATATAGTTGGTTTTTAATTAGTAAATTTGATATTTAATGTTCACATATGCATGATGGAGATAATGTGGATGTATAATAGAGATGACAATGCACAAGATAATACAAAATGTTTATGGATTAAGATTGATGATGAAGGTTGTAGAAAAAAAATGTTTGACTGGAATGAGATGTGAGTACCGTGACACCAACTTTTCACATGTAATGAACTTGAATGATCTACACTATTAGGAAGAGATAATGGAGTAAGGTGGCCTCTAGGGTTTTAAGGATCATGGTAGAAAATGGATGACAACTTGTGTAGAATCCTCAACCGACCTTCTACATGAACAACAATTGGGTAAGCATTTTGAAATATGCACCGCATCCGAATTTCGTGTTTTCCTCTTTGTTTTTAGTTTTTGGGTCTATATTGTGGGGTCCATTCCAATTCGGTGAGGTGGGTCATGATGCACCCCCAACTTCCACTCCTATGTTCAAGATGAATCACCATGTTTGTGACAATGTATCCATAATTATGCATGCAATTGGTGGACCCTAGGGAGAGGATGCAAGCCCATAATATTGGGTGAGCATTCGATCCATATTAAAAATGTGTGCAAGAATATGATGGTGTAGGGGTTGTGCTATTGTACAACATATATGGTGGGCATGATATATTGGGTGTCTTCATTTTGGTCACCAAAGAATTCAAGTGGTAGAAACTTTGCATGAAGTACTCAGGGAAAGGGGTGGGTAGGATGGGGCAATCATAAGACTTAGAGGATCTCAAACCGATCAGGCATAGATTTATGAGGAAAGCTAAGGAACTATCACATGATAATGGAAAAGAAAGGCTTCATTCCCATGAAACAAGAGAAGAGAAGGACACACTGCCAGCAGTTAAAAAATGCTATGAGCATACCCCTAATAACATCCAATTAGCGATCAAAGATTTCAAGAGTATAATGAAGAAAAAACAGACTCAAACCTCCAATAAGTGAATTGAATATGAATTCCAAAGTTGGGTGGTGGACACGAGATTCTCCCGATTGTAGGACACAAAATTCTTCAGGGAAAAGGAATTTTACTAGATGGAATATAAATTGGTTGTTAATGCATTGGAACAACAAAAGTTTCAACAAATAGAGGTTCGATATAGGATGCAATGTTTAAAGGTCAAAATTATTGTGTTTTGTTGATTGATGTTTGGGCTAAGTTTCAATTGTACTACGTGGCATAAAAAAGTAGGGGAGGGAGCAATGGATGTTATATACTTCTTAGATTTAACTAGAACTAGGTCCAATCCAATTATTATTGAGGAAAATGACGAGAAAAAATTGACAAGAAAATAAAAAGGGCCATTGCATCATGCTCATCTAGGCCCATCCAAACCTAGTCCATCCTAGTTATTTTACCTTCTAAGTATGTTATGTTTAGTGTTCTCCTTAGGACATATTATATCATGATTCGTTGGTTTTATCTCTCATATTTTAATATGACTTTATGAAAATTTTGATGATCTACAAAAAATTGTGGCAAGTTGGTAAGAAAGTCAGTAGGTATATTATGGTGTTCTAAGTATGATACACTATACATTTTGAATAACATGATAACGAGTATGAGATTCAATCTTTTTTTGATGAATTACATATTACCATAATTATAACTTTTGTATAAATATTAATACATCATCTTACAGAAAAAATTGAAAACTTAAAGTAATTAAGTACACGTAAAACCATATGTCATGGTTGTAATGTTAATAAACAAAATATAAAATTTGACTTTTTTTAAAACAAAAAATTTAAAAGTAGAAATGAAGTCATGTATAACTATGTGCATGGTTGAAATGCTAGTAAGTCAGCCTACACCCATCATCTTAACTCTAGATATACTTCATAGAGTTCCAAACCTTTACTAAAGTTTTGAATTCTAAAAAAGGTTTGATGTCTAAATAATTTTTAAAATTGTATATTTAAAAAAAAAATGTCAATAATACATTTTCTACTAATAAAAAATATAAAATTATTTCATATTGTCTACCCAAATTATATGTTTAAGAAGTTAGTTATGCAAAATGAAAAAGTAATCTTTTATTTATAATAATGTTATATACTACTTACCACCTTTGTTTGTCCTAAGCTATAATTTTTCTTGAAAGCATATATCCCAAATCTCATAGTGCAATTCATATGGTGACTATTAATATTCACATTTTTCTTAAAAAATTATGTTTTTTACTACTTTCCTTTATTAGAACCTTCTTGAAACCTTACTAAGCCTAGGGCTTAGTTGATAGACTTACCACTTGAATGTTAGGGTTGAGTAGTCAATGGTGAGTTAGATTCTTACGAAATTTTTAATGTAATTTTTACGAGGGGTTTATCGTGATCACAATCATAACATGCAAAGGGTTATCTGATTCACACAATCATAATGTATGCTGAAAATCTGATTTGCCATGAAAATGGTCACATTGTAATCATGTTAAATACGTTCGAGTTAGGGAGGTTTTGAGATTTGATAGCATAGGAATTATAGGTTGGTAATGCTAGACTCAACATATCAAGTATCTTATTAAACATGTGTGTCCATTTTCTTTCGTGGTGACTCTTTCGAGTCCTAGGTGTAACGACCTTGGGAAAACATATGGGGAGGTCTCCAAATATCCCGTGCAATTTTGTTCATTCATTTTATTTTTCGATAACCTTTTAATGAAAGATGAGGATTCTATACTAGGGTTTCAATGCTCTCGTTTGAGCTCCCTTTTCTGATTGTTTGGATAAATCTACCCGCACACTCTGCTTGTCCTCGGTGGCGTTTCACTCTGTCCATACTTGGAATTTAAAAGTCTCGACATAATAGGTAAGAGCGTTATTCCTTGTTAGAAGAAGTTTCGTTTAATACTTACAACATTCTTCTTTACTGTAGACTTTACAATTTTTATTTGTTGTTACGGGTTGAATAGTTTTAATAAAGTTTTGTGCGCCTTTTTCCCTAGTTCTATACTTTACTAATATCTCAAAGGTGCTCGTTGTCTCTATTTTTACCTTTCTTTGTTTAATATCTTAGAGTTGGTCATTGTCTCCATTTTTATCTTTCTCTATTTAATATGTCAGAGCTAGTTGGTGTCTTGATTTTTATCTTTCTCTGTTTAATATCTCAGAGTTTGTCCTTGTTTCTATTTTTATCTTTCTTTGTTTAAGATATATATTGTTGACTCTTTACAGAGTGTGACTATAATGGGAGCAACTCGTTACATATGAGAGTACTATGTTTATGTTGTTTATATGTTGTTTAAATAATATTTTAATTGGATATTCTAACCAATGATGGTCCCTTTTGTTGTTAATGAGGGTACCCATTAGGAGGAATGTTGGACTCTCGCGGTTCAATTTCATGCACCTACATGATTTTTTCTTGTTGGGTTTTTGAGTTTGCATGGGTAAAACTATTACCTTGTCCTTACATTCATTCTTCGATGGTTTTTTTCGTTTCTTAATAGATGTGCAACATGAAGGTGTATTTGAATACTTTAACAAGGGGGAGGGGAATCCGACACTGCTTGGTCTGGAAACCCTGTAATTATTCTTAATTAAATTCTTTCTATTTGTGTCAATAAATTCCGTGAGGGACTATATTAATTTATGTTCTTGCAAAAGATTGTTAACATGTGTTAGGTATGGTCTTAATGGCAGGGAGTAAAACTCACAAGAGGTACTTCTATTTCTAAACCATACCTTCATTGTGGATAAGGATTTTATACCATTTTATTGTTCGAAATGGTTGTTTGGATACCTATTTTGGTTCGTACGCCCACATTCTTGGTCAATACAAAATTGTAATAGTTTTTCTTGGAGGTGTTCCACAATAGTTTTAATGAATATTTTGTATTGTTGTTAAATATAACTCGTAGTGGGCTATTCCAACGTATGTTTTCTTTTAAATGGGGTTTCCCCCCTTATTAATTTATAGAGTTTTCATGATTATAAATTTGTATATTGTTTTTTATTGGACTATCCCTGTAACTTCTATTGGTGGTCGAGAAGGACTCAGGCCTTATTTTATATACTTCCATGCACTTACTTATATTCCTTTTGCATTTAATTAGTTATAGAACTTCCAAATTTCTTATAATCTTATTCTATATATATAACTTATATTTCTTTCCTTGTACTTTATTAACTTCATGTATATTTTGGAATACCTCTAAAGTAATATTAGAAATCTAGTTTGAGCTTATCTCAAATTATGTTGTACATGTTTCATTGTTAGTTCCATTTCCTTTAAAATTTTAGTTCCTATCATTAATCTATTGACAGGATTACTCCACGAAACAGGGGTGTTACATTTTATTCCATAAATAATTTCAAAATGACTAACTTTAGATGAAGCTTGGTAATGATTATTATAAGAGAATTCAATTAAGTGTATATATTCTTCCCATTTGTTTGGTCTATTCATAACATACATTCTGAGCATATCCTATACTATTTGGTTTTTTCTTTCATTCCTCCCATCCATCTAAGGATGGTAAGCAGTGTTGAAATTTAATTGTGTGTCTGATCCCTTAAACAATACCTTCCAATTTGCTTTTGTAAATTTTGTATCTCTATCTGAGATTACATTTTTAGGAATTCCATGTAGTCGGAAGATTTATTTAATAAATATATATTCTATGTTAATGATGTCTTTCGTGTTCCTCAAACTTCCTATATTCATAAGAAATTGCATGATCATCCTGCATTAATTCTCCTCAAAACCCTTCAATGCATGCATCTGTGCATACAACAAAATATTTATATGGATCTCATATTTTTAGTATAGGAGTTGTTGTTAAGATATGTTTTAGTTTTTCAAAAATTTCTTGGAATTTTTCAAACCATATAATTTTTGTTTCTTTCTTTTGTAGGGATCTTATAGGATGAATAATCCTTGAAAACCCCTTAATAAACTTTCGGTAATAACATGTTATACCCATAAATGATCTCACGTCTGAAACATATTTTGGGATTGATCAGTCCATAATGGATATTATTTTTTTAGGGTCAACAACTATTCCTTCTTTAGAGACTACAAGTCCCAAGTATTCAATCTTATATTTATAAAAATCACATTTAATAAATTTAGCATACAAATTCTGCTCTGTCAAGATCTGTAGAACTGTTCTTAAATGGTATTAATGCTCCTCTTTGTTCTTTGATTAGATTAGTATATCATCTATGAAGATGATCACAAATTTATCTAAGTATTTACTTAGGATACTATTCATTAGACACATGAATGAGGCTAGGGAATTTGTTAACCCAAAGGGTATTACTATGAACTCATAATGCCCATATCTTGTCCTAAAAGTTGTTTTGTATATATCTTCATCTTTAATTCTTACTTGATGATATCTTGATTGCAAATCGATTTTTGAAAATATCGTTTCCCGATGTACTTCATCAAATAGATAGTCGATGCAGGGTTAAAGGATATCTATTTTTAATTGTTATTTTATTAAGTTGTGTATAGTCTATACATAGTCATAAGGT
This sequence comes from Picea mariana, assembly GCA_032191745.1. NCBI lineage: Eukaryota > Viridiplantae > Streptophyta > Pinopsida > Pinales > Pinaceae > Picea > Picea mariana. The sequence goes on along the minus strand of JASDQU010096663.1, from coordinate 27,502 downwards.
TCCATATTGCAATTATATTGCTGTAAATTCAGGGATAAAGCACTGATCTACCAATCCTCGAAGGAATAAACCATAGGTCTACACAGTCATAAATTGCAGAGATAAAAAAAAATAGAGTGAGGAAAAATCGTGGAGAATGTAAAAGCATTTTTCATAGGGAAGAATGCAGAGATCCCCATTGGTATTAAAGGCCAAAAAACTGCAAAGGTTTAAGGGAATCTCTCATGTTAAAAAGGAGCATTGAATCACAGCCTTAACCAGTGGAAGCTTTGCTAGGTGACAAACAAGGATTGTTGTCCAAAAGAATGGAAAATCGCAGCCCTGGGCAATTGGCCAAATCGCCAGGTGAGACTTTGGCAAAACACAGTCTTAACCAGCAACAATGACAGTCTTAACTATTGAAAAATTGCAGTATATTATATAATATTGTGTAACTAAAAGTATCATTGTACGGTATAAGGAAAATCAATTGGATACTTGACTTCTATATAATAAAGTAAAAATGTGGAAGCAACAAAGGTAAATATTCAATCAAAAAGAATAAAGATGGTTAATTTCCCCAAGGTAAACACACCATGAGATTGCATTAAAAGCATGTAATGCAATCGCCATCACTTCTATCAAACACAAAGTGCATTTTCAATTAAATAAATTAAACCACAGAGGGTGTTCAACATTAATACAGTAATTTGCAGAAGGGAAATCCATTGCCAAGCATTTCGTGGATTTTTTTTGTAAACATTCAATTGTTGAGTTATAACGCATCTGTTCTGCTAGGTAAAATTGTTGTCGAAATAAAAACATATTGCAGAGAGAAAACACAGTGATCAACACAACAGAGAATCACAGTCAAGTTCAAATAGAATAACACAACATAATGAAAATATAAGAGTTCGATGTCGTGCACAACATTCCACCCAACCACAGTAAATAATTTCACAGTCATCGCAGGGTGTGTAAATTAGCAGTAATTAGCCGATAAAATACGTCAATTAAATCTATGAGATCGCAGAGGCCATATAAAAACAAAAACGTAGAGGTCCTTTCATAAAAACATAGAGAACATTTCATTAAAAATGAAAAGGACAATTCATTGAAAACACAAAAGACAATTGATTAAAAACGCAGAAGATAATTCATTAAAAATGCATAAGTACTCACTCGCAAAAGGCACAAGTAAATCCATCAATCAGGAACAATCAACAGGGTTAGATCCCTGGGCAAAGACATCCTTCACTCATCATCCATGCACAGAAAAGCAGGGCATTAGGATCTATAGGTCTATTAGCACCGAAGTGACGACCGTCGATCCGTCTCCTGGTCGACTTCTCACGCGCGGTCTAATGATCTAGGGACGAGGGCGATGTAAGAAATGAAAACTCATCACAAAATCAATGGAACCATAGAACATTCACAACATGGAAGGATCGAAAGCCAAGGGAATCAAGTCAAACAACGAGCTTAAGGATTACGAGGAAAATTAAGTTCTCAGTTGCAATGTTAAATCCACATTTTATTTACCCAATAAAAGTACAAGGAAAAAAGTGTAAAGTATAATAATAATATACCATGCAGAAATAAAGGAAGTGTACCATAGCCCAAGTCTTCCGCTCTGATTCGCTGTCCCGCGGGCTCCATGTAGCTCCCGCTTGTCGACTGATGAAACTTCATCGGTACCTCCAAGCCAACGCTAGGGGTACTCTTCTTCCCCCTTAGCCCCCTGAGCCTCAAAGGGGCCATGCACACTAAACTAGCTCCCAACTCGCCTCACAAGTCCGAGCTACCACTCCTCACCGAGTTGGGTATCTCAACTCCCACAAGATAAGTCGGTCAAGGCTAAAATTTTGTAGCGTAACATTAGGCATCATAGAATTCGTGCATCCTCCTCCTCGTCCCTACTTTATATAGAGTTTCCAAGTCATTTACTTTCCCAAAATCATATTTAATTTATTTTTCAATAATTTAATTCATAAAAATCCTCCCCGTACATGTGTCACCCATCCCCTTCATTGCACCAAAAATTATTTTCATTAATTAATTAATTACCCCTATTTCCCTCACCCTCCTAAAACCATTCCTAGAATTTCTCCTAGGTGTCCCTATATTCCCTTAAACATTTTAATGACTTACCTCCCTTACTAAATTACTAGTTGAGTTTAATTTAGAAATTTCTTAAATGCTAGATACCTTACTAAGTTAGTCTTTCTGTTTTTTCCTTTTGTTTCCCCTTGCTTCTTATGTTTCCCTCTTTTTCCTTGTTTCCTAATTCTTTTAAATTTCCCTCTTTCCCTTTTCATGTAAAACTCAAATTGGCAGGTGTAAAAAATTAACATTTTCGCCTTTTCATTTTTAATTAATAAATTTTTGATTAGCATAAGTGATAAAACAATTATTTCATCTTTTTCCCCCTTTTAAATTTTATCCCCCACAGATTTTTGTAAATTAATTGAATTACTAACCCCCTTCTCATCAAATGATTAATGATGATTATCATTATTATTAATTTATTTTTATTTTTATTTTTATATAATAGATATTTATTTTTTATTTTTATCACAAGAATCCCTTCAAAATAGACTTTATTTTCCTAGATTGGGCGACATTTTATTACGAAAATTGTTTTAAATATTTCTTATCACATTATTCATCCTAAGGCCATCTAGGTTTATCCATTTACTACTTAACAATGCGACGTGCCCTTAAGGATGCACTAGGTGATCCAAGGGTGCCAGTCGCCTCATTTTGTTTCCCTTGCATGAAGTGCCCTTTAGGATGCACTACATGCTCCAAGGGTGCCACTCGTCTCTTGACTGAATTGATAGACATCAAAAACCCCTCAAGTCAATACTCCGCCAGGTGATCTTGTGGGAGACTAAGGGCCTCTAAGGAATAAGTCCCCTGCCTTATTGCACGCCCGTTAGAATCATTGTGAGTGACTGTTGCAGTCAGCCCTCATGGCATCGTGTGTCTTCTCGAACTAGGTAATCATTAACCTATAGTTCAAGTCACAATGGGAGTGCTAGTAGGTTGTGGTAGGGTTGTTTTCCACACCTCTCCCTCAACGTCTTTGGTTATTGTGCGTGACCTCTCTACTACACATGTGAGTCTGGTCAACAAGCTATTGACAGCCTGCATCATCAATGAATCATGTCAGATATAGAATCCATAATCATTTCATCTAATCAGATGCACAGATGTCATATGTACAACGATAAAACCCCCAATAGTCCACTCCCTAGCTCGATCTAGATTCTAAGGGGTTTCATCGATGCCTTTGCAAATTTGAGGTCCAAAATCTTGCACACTTAAGAAAACTGAGTCAGTAGCTCCTGTCTATGTCAATACCAAAAAATAAGAACCCATCAATCCATAACACCTCATAATCATAATCACATGCCCAATAGTATAATAATCTATATCACTTGCAAGAAATTGTTCTCAAAGAATAAGTTTTCTTAGTACGCGCAAGAGTGGGATGTTACATACACCCCCTCTTGGTCTAAACTTCATCCCAAAGTTTCACAGTATAGAAGTGCCAAAATAATGTCTATCAAAGTATCATAAGTCTATCTATCAAACAAAAATGGAAACTGTTGGCGTATATCATATGCGTCCTCCCAGGTCGCCAAGTGTGAACTATAGTTGTCCCACTGGACCTTGACCTAATTTATTGTTCGACGTCGTAGTTTTCGAATTCGATGATCCAAGATGTGGATCGAATCAGCCGTGAGTGCCACCTTGTCCGATAGCTACAAGGAACTCAAGTCAATAACATGTGTAGGATCACTAATATAATGTCTCAAAACAAATACATGAAAAAAATCATGCATACGCCTCAAAGAATTAGGAAAGGCTAATCGATAGGCCATGGGCCCCTTCCTCTCCACAATATTGAAAGGTCCCACGAACCTAGGAGAGATTTTATCTCCATTTCCAAACTTGATCGAGTTCTTATGCGATTTTACTTGCAAGAAGACTCGATCACAAACTTTGTAAATACGATTGACACGGTGCACATCAACATAACTCTTTTGTCAATCCTACGGTTCCTTGATCCTTTGTCTTATTATTTTCATTTTCTCTTCCATTTCTTGGATCACTTCTAATTTCATCAGGACCCTATCCTCAATCCAATCCCAACACAAAGGTGTCTGACATGGTCACCCATAAAGGAACTCAAAAGGCACCATCTTATTGGTGCTTTGGTAACTATTGTTATAAGCGAATTCTACCAGTGGCAAGAATTCTTCCCAACACTTTTGTTGGTCCATCATGTATGTTGAAACAAACCTTGAATTTTTGATCTTGAGGATGAAAAAATTTTGTATCTTTGAGTCTTTGCATTTTATAAATTTCCTAAAGCAAAAAAAAATTTCATCTCCGACGAATTCGCGATACATTTATGGTTAATTTTTGAACAAAGAATGATAAAAATCTAAACGAATAGAATTTTTCCAATATTATTCGAAATGATATTTTAAATCAACAGTAATGTTAAAAACTTAAGAAATTTTAAACTTACATCGGGATATCAGGATTCGGAATTTTGAATGAATAAATATTCAACACAAATTAAACAACGAAATCCCGATTCTCGATTTCCCGATACACTAATCATTCATTAAAACATCATTTACTTAAATCAGAAGTTAAAGAGGTTTAAACTTTAAGTTAATCTCATCGCAAAATCGGGATTCGCGATTTTGTGAGAACAAAGAAACTTGTTATCGTATTTTCCGATTTCCTGATTTCGCGATATAGTTAATCCTTAAATGAAGTTTAGAGTTAATTTAATTAATGTTAAGCATGATTAAAAGTAAATAATCATATCGAGATTTGCGGTTTTGTGAGCAGCAATTTTCATGTCAGTGAATTCCCCGATTTCCCGATCCCTGATTTCCTGATTAATGAAAGCTCGATTAATGAAATCTCAAAAAGGTTTAATCTGGATTAATTAAGATAATAAAAATGTCTTAACTTAAATAATATATCGTGATTTCGAAGATCGGGGTTCTTCGATGACTTATTTCTTTGACATCAAAAGTTCTGAAACTCTGATACAAGTGTTCTTAAATTTTAAATCAAGATTAACACTAATTAATCATTCGAATAAACAAGGTTTAAAGTAAAAGTTTTGATAAATGATCTTTAATGCGGCATTATTCAATTGGGAAAGTTTTTGAATACAATGAGAAAACTCAGGTACAAACATTAAATGCATATATTCAGGGATATCTTTTGCATTAATTTCATAACAGAGGTACAAATCTCGATGATTTTATGATATATTCGAAGTGAATTTTGAAATGTTTACATTATCATTTAGAAGCTAAATTCTTCTCTGTTATAGGTTCTCAAGTGAACACAGAGCCATGGCACCCAAAAGAGCTTCGAAGAAAAATGAAGAGCAACCAGAAGGCGATATTATTTCTGATACTACTGCATCTGGGGTAGTACACTCTGTCAAATCATGGGCTGCAATTGCAGAAAAAATGGAGGATGAACTTAAATATGCGGACACTGGTGCAGACAACCATCTCCGAGATATTGCTAAGACTGAGCTACATAAGGTTGTTGCGCACCCGAGACTTGTTTCATATACTGATATGATTACTTCGGCACTGGATAAAGTAGACGTTCCGACCAGATGTATTCTGAACAAACACGGAGCTGTCATTGGCTCATTCAGACCGGAACATATCCAAGTAATGTATAAGATTTCGCCCAATTATAGTCATACTTTTA
>JASDQU010096660.1:0-21631 GCA_032191745.1 Picea mariana | reverse complement strand
AAAAAAAATAGTTAGGGGTACTTATTGAAATTGCCACCCCACCCCATTACCCCGCTCCAACTCTCGCCCTTGCCCCAATTCCTTGTGCCCCGTTCCCGCGGCTTAAAGAAGTGGTGATGTCACACACCCACTATGGCAACTAAGATTTTCTTTTTTTGTGTGTCTTTTCTTCGAGGGACAAAATCCCTAAATTTCTATGGGGCCTAGTGTAGACCATCCCTTCCCTTATCCTCCTACATGTGATTGTAGGCTATGACCACAGGCCTTACCAAAAATGCGCTTCCATCTTTCATGATTTAGGGAATCGCGATGCAAGCGTTGGCCTGTTCTCTATCTTTCGAAATGCTAAAACCCGAAAGGGTCTAACAGATCCTTAGCTCCTCCCTCGGGTCACTTTTCATACAACTGGTCCTAGGACCTGGTGCTATTCCTCTAAATGCTTTCAAGGTTTTTCGATTTGGGGAATCGCAATGCAAGCATTCCTCCTCTCCTCTTTCGAATCCCCGGAACCTGAAAGCCCGGTATCATCTGGATCTATGGTCCAGATCGTCGACTTGATCAACGGCCCGGATTAAATCCCGACATTATACCTTTTAGGATTTCTGGCGAGGTCTTTACTCCTATTCCTTTGATGTCCAGAACCCCGGTGGCCTTAGATCTTCGCCACGCATCCCTACAAATGGACGGTCCAGATTATTTCAGGACTCCTCCTTCCTACCACAAGACCCTATCCGGTGACCTAGGGATCATTCATAGAGTGCATCAGGGTTTTGCGTACAGGGATTTCATGACTGGCGAAGATGAGGGATCTTGCCCTTGGGTTTCCCGGGTGCTGAAATGCCGAAACCTATTCACGCTAAACCGATTCGGGGTTTTGCATATCGGGATTTCACGACTGGCGAATACGAGGGAACTTGCCCTTGGGTTTCCCAGGTGTCGAAACACCGAAACCTATTCACGCTAAACCGATTCAGGGTTTCGCATATCGGGATTTCGTGACTGGAGAATACGAGGGAACTTGCCCTTGGGTTTCCCAAGTGCCAAAACGTCGAAACGCCAAAACCTATTCACGCTAAACCGATTTGGGGTTTCGCATATCGGGATTTCACGACTGGAAAATATGAGGGAACTTTCCCTTGGGTTTCCCGAGTGTCGAAACGCTGAAACCTATTCATGCTAAACCAATTCAGGGTTTCGCATATCTGGATTTCGCGACTGGCGAATACGAGGGAACTTGCCCTTGGGTTTCCCGGGTGTCGAAACGCCTAAACCTATTCACGCTAAACCGATTCGGGGTTTCGCATATTGGGATTTCGCGACTGGCGAATACGAGGGAACTTTCCCTTGGGTTTCCCGGGTGTCGAAACGTTGAAACGTTGAAAACCTGAGAGAACCACTCTCTCTTGTACAAGGTTTCTAGACTCAGATCACATGATCCTTCAGCGGATTTTTGGGTAATTATCCCTAGGCTTGGTGACCTGACTGAAAAGCCTTCCTAAATCACCTAGCTACGAACTCTGTGACAGGGGTAAAGTAAACGCGTGGGTTTACTAAAACAGTAGTCTTTTCAAGGAACTCACTCCAGCTCTGGAATGCGAGGAAACTTCCCAGAAGGAGGTGCCTTCGGGAAATCAAACCAAGACATAGCGTGAGTCAAGTAAATGGGACAAATCTCAAGGGAACGGACTCGTAATCTGAACTTATTCATTCTATACATAAACCGATTATGGTCATATAAGTATAAGCATGCATCCATTATTTCCGATCAAAACACCAGGCAAACACTTCTATACAGAAACCATTTATGAGTGTACAAACATGAGCATGCGTCTAGGATATTCAATTCAAGATACAAGATATAAACACTTATCAGAAAACACCATGTGTGACGTGACTGCTGAGAGGGGTGCTCATTTCCACCCAACCGTAGGCTGAATGACTCCCAATGAATTTACCACTAGCCACCCCCGAGCTAGACCATGATGCTTGAGATTCAGTCTCCTACTTCCAGCTCAACGAAGTCAAGGACGAAGGTTACTCTCCTTCTCCTCTATTCATAACTCTCTGTATTTTCAAAGCTCCTCCGGTTTTCTTCCGCAATCCCTGTCGTGCGCATCCTCCTCTTCCCTTTTACCACACTTCCTCTCTTGCCTTTTCTCTACAAGATTGCATGTGGCACCAATTTCCCCGTTCGTGGTCAGGTCTGGGAGCTGTTACGGATGGGAAGTTCACCCCCATTCCCTCATTAACTCTTGAGGAGCCTCCCCACCCACCAATCTGACGAGAAATCCATTCCAAGGTCAGAGAGTTTCTTTGGTCTTTGAGCAAGTAAAAACCAGTACGGTATTGGCTTGGTGGAAGTTAACGCAACCATTCTAGGTCCCTTCCACCACCTCTCATTGGCCATCATGGTCTCTTTTAGCACATCCCCCTCCCAGCAGTCATACAACACATAATCATAACATAATTTACATACATCGACCTTTTATACAAAGGTCTGTCAAATCAAACATTCACATCTTTGAGTTTTCCATAGTTCTAGGCCAATATAGTTATTTTTACAGACTGGGGGAAACAGGGTGTTACAGGTGAGTCACTCCTTTAAGTGGTGGATGGGTGGGGGGAAGGGGATTCTTTAAATCACAATCCCCCTCCCTCCCCCAACCACACCATTTCTCCATTTTTTTTTTTTTTTAACATCCATTTTTTTTGTAATTTATTTTTTAACTTTATTTTTAATTTCTTTCTATTTTTTTAAATTTGGTTTTCTATTTTTTTGTTTTTTTATATTTCCTTTTAAATTTTACATTTTTTTAAAACTTTCGTTTAAGTTCAGTTTTTTTTTTTTCCTTTTAAAATTGGAGCGTTTTTTTTAATTTGTTTTGAATGTGTTTTAAAATAAATAAATAAATTTGTTTTCGATGGTTTTTGTTTTTCTTCCTCAAACAAAAACTCAAAAAACCCTTAGTTGACCTACAAATGGATTTACTAATGCATTGATGGGGTCCCCAAGCCTCTTCACATCAAGCTTTAATCATTGCCTCTAGTGAGATTAAAAATAAATATAAGTGGTAGATGCAGGGGGGATCATATACTATCCCAAGGGAATACATGAAACCATCTTCAAATAGGGACTAAATGAAGAAACTAACAGTCAAGTTGAGGCATTGGCCCTTTTTCAAGGAGTTAGGATTCTTGACTTGAGGAGAATCATGAGCTTCTTGGTTATAGGAGACACCTTAATCATTGTTAGACACATGCACCACGCAACCATATGAAGGACTATAATTTGGCAAGGCTCATTCATAGAATACAAGAATAAGGGTAGATATTTGAGTCAGTATATTTCTTTCCTATGTTGAGAGATCAAAATTTCCAACTAGACCACCTGGATAGTGAATCCTCTCATTTGAATGTGGGAATCCTAACAAAAAACTAGGGGACTATGACAATATCACATATCCCCTAAATTAGATTTTGACAATCATAGTTCACATTCACAATGAATCATCCAAGGCATGGCAGGTGACAAAGTGAATTTAAGTGGAAGAGACGAGTATTAACACCCCTTAGTTTGCAAGTACCTTCACACACTTCTTTCAAGATGGAGAAATAGGTTCAAATTTCGTTTGGAATTAATATAAAGAATGGAGGTCAGATTATTCCAAAATTTGGTTTGGTATGTTTACTACTTGAATTTAGCTTGATCTATAGCATTGGGATTAGGGAGGAATTTGGTCCAACATATTTCTATCTCAATTTCAATCTATATTTCTTTACTGGGTTTAAGGAGGACTAAGGAGTATGTGAGCTAGGCACCATTGCGGGTATGAGCTTTGGTTCTTATTAGAATTGTGCCCTTCACCCAAGTTATTGGAATTATCTTTGTGTGGACTAGTAGTGCAACAATCTTATTCCTTAGCAATGCTTGGAAGAGCTAGAACATGGCAGAGCATAGTCACCTCGATCATTTCTTTTCGTGTGAAAATTTGAACCTAGGATGAGCTCTAAGGAGGAAAGAGAGACTTCTAATAGATAACCAAGTAGTCATTTCCCATTTTAAGAATATAGTTTCTAACCAAGATAAAGCTTAGAATATTGGTCATGTAGAGATATTGAATATTGTGAACCAACAGAAAAGACAAATTAAGAAGTTTGAAGCTAATTTCAACATGCTCTACCAATTGGTTATAGGCCTTGCTAGGAGAACATAGTCTGTGATATCAAATCCAAGAATGTCAATTAGGTCTGCCCCAAATTTTGCAAAAGAAGAAGAAATAGTCTAGAAAGCTCTTGGAGACCTAGAAATGGAACATTTGGAAGAGGAGCTCAAGTTATCAAGTTATGAACCAACACCTTGAGAATGATAAACAATCAATGTATAATAGTCCACTCTGAGGGGAAAACCTCCTTTTACAATATATTCAATGTATAAGATGAGATGAGATGATCTTAAGACTATGTCTCCTTGGTATATATATAGGACTCAAAGGGTACATTTATAATGAAAGGGTACAATGAAGGGTTCTAGCCTACATACAAATATAACACTAGAAATGTGATAATTCAATATCTAAGGCTTAATAAGGGGTTTTATATTTAAAAGGGGGCTTTGTCTAGGGTTTAAAATTCCCCTCCCCTTCAAACAAGTGTTGTCCTCAACACTTGACTAACTGTGGTTGTTTCTACATGAAGAACTCATCTTCCCATGTCGCCTCTTCCACTAGTAGGTTCTTCCATTTGACGAGGTACTCAGTAATCATTCAATTTTGCAACCACTTAATCCTTGTTTCAAGGATTTTTTCTGGTTATAGTATGATTTTCCCTTCTTCATTAATCTCTAGTAAAATAGTTTGGACTAGGATCTTGTCATCAATTACCTTCTTTAATCAAGAAACATAGAATACTGGATGTACACATGAAGATGGAGGAAACTCCAATTTGTAAGCCATACTTCCAATCTTTTGCAACACCTTATAGGGGCCATAATATTTGGGTGCTAATTTATTGTCCTTCTTTTGTTACTTGAGGGACATCTGTTTATATGGTTGTAGCCTCTAAGATACCCAATCCCGTACTTCAAATTCCCTTTCACTGGAATTTTTATCTCCTTGTTGTTTCATCATATTTTGTGCCATAACCAAGTTTTCCTTCAATCGTTTGAGAACATCTTGTTGGTGCCCTATGTGGTTGTTATAGTTATATTTTCCACCCTAGGGGAACATAGAGAAAACATCCAAAATATCAAGTTGAACCACATCTTTTTCCCTTACATTTAATCAATTTTGAGGGTGGGCATGCCTCAACTGCCTGACAAGGTGTGACTGGTCACTACTAAGCTCATTGACAGCCCACGACCGGTCATTATTGATCTCACTGATAACCCATGATCGATCGCTAGTTGCACCACTTCTAGCCCACGACCTCCCCTGAAACCTCAGTTTTCGACACGCTCGAGGAAATTGGCAATGGGATGAGTTGTGACCTCATCATACGACCTCATAAACGCAATCATAGTTTGAGTTCTTCATGATATGAGCATGATTTTAGAAACCTAGAAGACTCACCCTAAACCTCTTTCACTACTCTATATAAAGAGAGAGGCTTATTCAAGGGAAGAAAGGAGGAATAATTGAGAGCAAGTCTATGCTGCTAAAATTTCAGAAGAGTGAGGGAAAAAGGAAGAGTTGAAGCAAGAGCCAAGTAAAACCACAACTTTGGACTCAAGGTGTTCACACCATCAATGTAAGTTTCTTATTTTGTCTTAATACAGATAAATGATACTTTCTCCTTCTATGCTTTGTCTATTTGATTACATGTTGGCATACTTATTCTTTGCTTGAGTAAGATAAGGTAGATATGAAGTTATTTAATCTTATTTAATGCTTGAAGGATTTGAGTGAGATATTTCTTGTCATGTGTGTGTGGGAAGAAAGCACAGGAGTGGGAGTTAGATCTCTGGAGTTGCGTCAGCTAGGACTATGCAAGGACAACCCTTGGAAAACCAGGTATAACGTAAAGAGTACTTGAATTTAATAGATCTAGGAAATTTTGTAGTGTGGTATGTTTGTTGTTTTTATTAGGTCAAGGGCAGCCCCAAGGGAGAACTCACATATCTGTAGGAGAGAAATCTTTGTTAACAGAAATGGCGAGCATACTAGGGATAGTACCTATTTTCTTCTTTAGTTGATTCTTTCCTTTGGATTTTTAGTGTCTTGAAGTTTCCTAGTAGCTTATCCTCTTCCCCATAACCCTCTCAAAGATCAAATCCTCCGTATATTTCAGGTATAGGCCATATCCAATATTTTATTTTCAAAATTTGGTAGACAGTCGCAACTGAGTAGTCAATACCAGAGCGAGCGGTCATATTTTGAACCACTGACAACCCACGACGGTTGAAACTAAGAAATCTATACCAGAGTGACCAATCACACTTTGTATTACCATTGGGGCATGATTATAGGTCACTATATGCATACCTATTCACCCAAGACCGTTCATTTCCCAAGCGAAGGATGGGTCGTGACCTCCTTTGTAGGGTGCACAAAAAAAGCCCTGTAGGGTGCAAAAATCCATTTTTTGTGAAAATTTTTCTAGGTTTTTTCCTGTGAATTCTAGGGCCTATATTATAGGGAAAGAGAACCTTTAGAACTTATTTTTTGAATAATTTTTTCATTATTATTTTCATGGTATAAAAGAGAAACAAAAAAAAAAACATTTTTTGATCATCCCTTTTGGAGCATTTTAAGACTTTTCTCAAGAGTTGCATTGGAGTGTTCCTTGTGAATTTTGGGGTCTAAAATTGTACTTTGGAGCAATTGATAGTCCCATTTGTATTTGAGTGATTTCCATCATTTTTTTAATTTGAGAAAAAGAAACCTCTTGTTCATTCCCTTATATATTCTTCATCGAAGAAGAAAAAGTTGCATTTCGTGCATTTTCATTCTTTGTCTTGCCTCGGAGTGGAAGAGAGTCATAACATAATTGAAGTTGCATTTGTCACCTTGAGTAATCAACAACCATAAGAAAAAGAACGATTAATTTGAAATCTATTAGACTCCTTTTTCTTTATAGCAAACCAATATAGAATAGGATTTAGGGCCTTGGTGTGGAATTAGAGAGTAAACTCTCAAAGGTTGCAAAACCAAATGTAGAAGTCATTAATAAGTGAAAAATCCATTGTTGCAACAAGTGAGTCGGGAATCTATTCTAAAACAAGAGCCAAGAAATAGGTCACATTGGGGCAAGTGGAGGGATACCCCTCTCTAATTCGCTTGGTTTTTGTTGAACTACTTGGACTACTACACTAACGGGGGTTTTGGAAGTGCCCACACCTCTCTTGGGGGTAGAACTTCTCAAAGATTTGGGCTTTGTTACCCCGCCAATGCGTGTGGTTCAATCTGCGACTATCTGCCTAGACATTATATTGTGAAGTGGTAAACTTAGTGGCTTTTCCTAGGTACCTACATAGGTGAGTGTAAGTGGTAAGTGCATGTGGTACCTGGGACAAATGTCGAACCTATGATTCAGTCCCCCAGAGGTTTCATGTATTCATGAAGTTACCTACACCAATAGTGGTTATCGTGTTAGGGTCACTATAATTGTTCCATGTTCCTCACACCTTCGGTATCCAATGTTCTAAGGACTCGGTTTCCCTCAGAGGGTTGGTTTCAAAAGGCCCATTTTTATCCACTTGTTTCTTGTTGTTGGCTTAGATTTTCTAGGGGGGTGTTCTATAGTGAAGTTTATGTCTAGTTGGCCATAGGTTATTATTTTCTTCTTGGTTGAAATAAAGTTTCTATTGTGGTTGATCAACATTTTTTTCGATATCATATACCCGTTACTCATTCAGGTGAATAAACCTTTTGGTGATTCTTTTTTTTACCTTAGTAATCCTCATACCATGGCAAGAATTAATGGGTCATCCAACAGGGGAGGATCAGATTATAGATCCCCAACTGTGTTGGGATAAGTCATGATGACCACCTCCTTGCCACCACTTAGTGGGATGGGTACTCTTGTTAGGGACCTAACCTCCCTAACCTATCACATAGGTAGAATAATATATTTTCCATGTAAGAAAGGTCGACATTAGTTAATAAGGTATATTTAATAATGTGAACAAGTCTAATGTAAGAAGGCTTAATAGAAGCTTTCACTTCTAGAAAGATCTTCCTCTAGAATGTACTTTAGAAGGTAGAATTAGTATAAATAAGAGTAGAAGGCATGAGAAATGTTTTCTTGAGAACTATTGTAATAGAGCTCTACTATGTTGGAGGTTGACCCATTGAAGAGGAAAGTGAACTTGGATTTATATCAATAAAGGTATCATGTTTGGTGTTCTGATTCTCTATATTTTTTTGTTCCATTGGTATTTTCTGCAATATTTTTGTTTTTGCATAATTATAATACATCTGGTACCTTACAAGTGGTATCAGAGCTCTTTCCTCTACAAAAATTGTGGGTAATGTTTTTTCAAGGTAGAGATGTGTACAATCGACGTCTTTAAAGCATAGAGATATGTCGTTCAATGGGTAAAAATGTGGTTGGGGAATACTACACATAGGAAATACAGACGGTTTCATAAGGTTACTCGAAACAAACATTTCACCTTATTGGAAACCTCTGTAACCCTTGTTGGTACCCCTTCAAGTAGTATTGCATTAGATGGGATATGTACACGGCCATCACTCCCATGTATCGTCAGGTATATAGGGAATCCCCTAGGTCTCCTGAAACCATCCCTAGATCAGTTGATTGACTTCTTGACTACTATAGTGACACCAAGAATAGCACTTGGGGAGATACTCTCTAGTACATGGGTAATTGAGTAGTGTGGCTAAGGGTACAATCGAGCCTCCTCAGTTGATGCCATAAGATATTGGGTCGATTATTATTGTTTGACCCCACAAGATTTTCAAATAATTATAGCAGAGGGTAAACCCTTATCTGTAGGAACCCTGAAAACCCTAACCCTTGGGAAAGGAACATAAGAGATATGTTTATGTGCAACCCTCCCTTCTGCATTTCAGTTGTGAAATTCCTAAACAACTTTTCTTGTTAACAATTTGGGCAATTCATCACTACAGTATTCTTCAGGCTGGAGTATAACTCTGCAGGAGTAAAACAAAATAACAAAAAAAAAAAATTAGTGGTCCCATAGGCACCCTTATTTAGTACCTATCCCATTGGATTCCTCTCTTCGCCCTGATCGTCGTGGTAGGTCTATCATTTTTAAGCCTTTTTTTTTCCATGGACCTGACTCCCTTCCTGACACCCTTATTTGGGCCCTATCCCATTGGATTCCCCTTTTCTCCTTGATTTTTGTGGTACCTATCACTTATAAGCCTTTTTGTGGTCCCGCGCACCCTTTCTGGCACCCTTATTTGAAACATATCCCATTGAATTTCCCTTGTCGCTCTGATTGTAGTGATATATATATCTTATCAACCTTTTTTAAATGGACCCACTCCCCATCCCAGGTACCCCAACTTTCCAAATGGCCACCACTCACACCCAAGAACTGCAAGCCAAAATAAAATAGAACAAGGCCTAGCTTGACCACTTCAAGGACCAAGTCAAGAATGAATTTTCTAAAGTTGACAGCCAATTTTTTGAACCAATCTCGGGGCCCCCCTTTCTTGAACAACCCTCCCAAGTAGATGGTGTTAACTTCTCCCATACCATGGCCTTTCAGTACAACCCCTTTAATCGTGAGCCATGTCTTCCCTGAGTTGAGGTCAATAAATTTGATTGCTCGGATCCCACAAGATGGGTCACCCAAATGGAGCATTATTTTTCTTTACATGGAATTATTGATGAGTTGGAAAAAAATTGTTATGGTGTTCTCTATCTGGATCCTGAACATGGGAAATTGTGGCAATGGCATAAAAATGCATGCCATGGGTATGTTTCTTGGACCCAGTTTGTTGCAAAGCTTTATGACCGCTTTGACACTGACACCCACTATTTAGGTCATTTGACCAAGTTGAAACAATATAGCACAATGGAAAACTTTATAACCGCCTTTAAGCACTTATCTTTCGAAACAAAGGGCATGACATATGCCTTCTCCAGGGAATGTTTTATCAATGGCCTAAAGGATGAAATCCAATCCCAGGCTCTCATGGCTCAACCCCAGACTTGGTTGGAAGCTACTAAACACGTCAAAGAAGCACAATAATTTGTCTTTTCTCATAACCAAAAACCCTCTTTTCTTCCCCACCCTCGACCTACCAATCTTTCCCCTCAAGAAAACCCTCTCAAGATCCATAAATATATTCAGGCAGAAATGGTTGAATGTCAATTCAAGGATCTTTGCTATAATTGTGATGACAAATATTTTCTCGGGAACAAGTGTAAGGAACATAATATTTTTATGGTCATTTATGAGGATGTTGTTGACGAGGAAGCTAAAGCTTCTCGTGTGGAAGAGCTACCCCCAATAGACGATCCTACTCTTCTCGCTAATCCACTAGAATTTGAACCGTTGATTTCATTGCATGCCCTCATTGGCTTCTCTTCTCCCCAAACCATCAAACTAATTGGCTACATTAATCATAGGAAAGTAATGATCCCTATCGACAGTGGAAAATCCCATAATTTCATTCATCGTTGCATTTCCTAGGAAATCAATTGTTATATCTATCATGTCAACAATTTTCAAATCATTATTTCCGATGGCGATTCCATGAAATGTGGTGGGTGTTGTGAAAATGTGTGCCTATGAATTGGTTGGTACCACCTAAAATATCATATTTTTCCTATCGACATGGGTAGTTGTGACATTATGCTCGGTGCTAAATGGTTGCACACTCTCAGCCCCATCCTCATAGACTTTAAGGACCTCACCATGCAATTCCGATAGGAGGGACAACAATATAAATTCCAACACATCACAGCAAGCTCATCTGAGATCATTAGCTCCCATCGAATGGAAAGTATACTAAAAAAGGTCATTATGGTATTATTTCCAAAATCCATTCCATCCACACCATTTAGACACCCTCTATGCACCCTGACCTCCAATCCATACTTTCTAGACACCAAGATATTTTTAACAGTCCCCATGGACTTCCCCCTTCCCATGGTGCCCATGATCATTCCATTCCTCTAGTACCAAGAAGTATTCTTCCCAATGTTCACCCTTATCATCATTCCTTTTCCTAGAAAAATGAAATTGAGAAAATTGTTCAAGAATTGCTAGAAGTTGGTGTTATCCATCCTAGTACCAACCCCTATTCTTCTCTGGTAATCATGGTACTCAATAAATAAGGCACTTGCAACATGTATCCATATTTTTGAGCCCTCAACAAACTCACAATCAAAGAAAAAATTTCCATTCCTGTCATTGATGACCTTTTGGATGAATTGAGTGGTGCTCAATACTTTCCAAAACTTGATCTTCGTTTTGGCTACCACCAGATGCATATGAAAGAGGAATACATCCCCAATACTTCATTTTGAACCCATGAGGGTCACTATGAGTTCTTGTCCATGCCCTTTGTCCTGTGTAATTCCCCCTCCACTTTTCAAAGTCTCGTGAATCATGTTTGACGTCCTTTCCTCCATCATTTTGTATTAGTTTTATTTGATGATATTCTCATCTATAATAACACTTGGCTTACTCATCTCACCCATGTGGATCAATTTCTCCATATATTGTCTAAGCACAAATTTTTTCTCAAACAATCTAAATGTGCTTTTGGCGCCTCTAAATTTGAATATCTGGGCCATATTGAAGGCAAGGATGGTGTACGGGTGGATCCTAAGAAAATTGAAGCTATGAAGGATTGGCCTCGCCCTAAAACTCTTAAAATATTGCATGGATTCTTGGGATTAACAAGCTATTATCGTGAGTTTTTTTAGAATTATGGAAAAATTACAGCTCCTCTCACTGCTCTCCTTAAAAAGAATGATTTCCGTTGGACTCTAGTAGCTAATCGGTCCTTCCAAGCCTTGAAAGAGGCCATTTGCACTACTCTTGTCCTGGCACTACCTGAATTCACCAATACTTTTGTACTAAAATGGGATGCGTCAAGGAAAGGCATTGGGGAAGTCCTAATGCAAGATGATCGGCCTTTGGTTTTCAATAGAAAACAACTATCATAGCTACAGTTGGGCCAATCAACCTATGAAAAGGAAATGTTTTTTATTCTTCATACACTATATATTTGGTGTTCTTATCTCTTTGGGAAACACTTCCAAATTAAAATTGATCATCAGAGCCTCAAGTATTTTCTGGAGCAAAGAATTTCCTCGGAGAAAAAAAAATGGGTGACCAAGTTGTTTAGTTGTGATTATGAGATCATCTACAAGAAGGGAAAAGAAAATGTGTTTGTTTATGCTCTTTCAAGGAAATATGAAGAAGAAGAGTCCCTCTTTTCCCTCTCATTCATTGTCGTAGATTGGCTTTAGTTTGTTCTCTAGAGATGGTTTCAAGACCCCAAACTTTCTATTCCAATCCAACAATTGCAATAGGATCCTCAAGCTTCTCCAGGGTACTATTGGCACAATGAAGAGTTTCATTATAAATTTCACTTGTATTTAAGCAAACATTCAAACCTTAAACCCACGGTCCTCTCTGAGTTGCATGCTTCACTCGTAGCCAGGAATTCTGAGTTTACCAAAACCTATGAATAGGTAAAATGTTCTTTTTGGGGGGACGCTATGAAACATGACATCCACACCTTTGTGGATAAATTTTATACATGTCAACGCAATGAGGGTGAAATATTCAAAGATCCGGGAACACTCCAACCACTCCCAACTCCACCTGTTGTTTGGAGGGATATTTCCATGGATTTAATTGTTGGCTTACCTAAATAGGGTAATAAGTCAGTCATCATGGAGGTAGTAGATCCTCTTTACAAATATGCTCATTTTTTTTCTCTGTAACACCCCTTCACTGCATCCATAGTGGCTCAGATTTTTACAGATAATATATTCAAACTCCATGGCATGCCTCATTCTATTATCTCTGATTGAGATCCAACTTTCACCAACAATTTTTGACAATAATTGTTCCAACTCCATGGAAACCAATTGCATCTCATCACCACTTATCATCTCCAAACTAATGGACAAACGAAAGCTATCAACAAGTATTTGGAAACATATTTGTGGTTTTTTTCATCTGACTAAAAAACTCAATGGGCTAAGTGATTACCCCTAGCTGAATGGTGGTACAATACACTGTACCATATTGCCACTCTCGTGATTCCTTATGAAGTAGTCTACAGGAAAAAGCCACCATTGGTTCTCTCATACATGCTCAGTGTCTCCAAGGTTCAAGAGGTGGAAAAAAATCTTACAATCTAAGCAGCCATTCTTCATACCCTAAAATAAAATTTAGTCCTAGATCATAATCGAATGAAGCAACAAGCATATCGGGGTCACTCTAAACATCAATTCATTGAAGGGGACTAGCTAATTCTTTATTTGCAACCTTATAAGAAGACTTCACTCAAAGTTGAACACTTTCATAAAATTGCCCCGAAATTTTATGGTCCTTATAAAATTCTCAAGCGAGTAGGGCTTGTGTCCTACCAGTTAGTGTTTCCCAGACATTCTAAGATCCATCATATTTTTCATGTGTCTTTCTTAAAGAAATTTATTGGAACTAAGTGTCAGTCTCAAACCAATATCCCTAAGTTCGATGAAGAAGGTTCCATTTGGTTGTAGCCCCGAGAAGTATTGGACCAACGTGAGCATCGTCTCTATCAATGAACCATCAAGGAAGTGTTAGTTCAGTGGAAGGATACAACTTCGTAATATGCCACTACGGAGCCAGCTACCATTCTGCAACATTTTCCTCATCTCCATCCTTGAGGAAAAGGATATTCTTCAAGGTGGAGGGCATGTTAGGGACCTAACCTCCCTAACCCCTCACGTAGGTAGAATAATATATTTTCCATGTAATAAAGGCCCATTTAATAATGTGAACAAGTCTAATGTAAGAAGACTTAATAGAAGCTTCTTCTTCTGGAAATATCTTCCTCTAGAATTTTCTTTAGAAGGTATAATTAGTATAAATAAGAGTATAAGGCATGAGAAAGGTTGTCTTGAGAATTATTGTAATAGATCATCTCTACTCTACTGGATGTTTCCCCCTTGAAGAGACAAGTGAACTTGGCTTTCTATCAATAAAGTTATCTTTTTTGGTGTTGTGATTCTCTATATTTTGTTGTTCCACTAGTATTTGATGCAATATTTATGTTTATGCATAATTATTAATACATTTGGTACCTTACAACTCCCATATCTATGCCTCTGACATCTATTCATTCCATTTGGGGGATGATGCCAATAATATCCTTTCCTTCCATGAATACACCTAGCTTTAGTACACTCATTACATCATCGCATGTGCCCACACCTATTTTTAGTTGGGGCAAGTCCTTGGTATTAACACCAGAACTGGATTCCCATCTGTTTCTGGTGACCCTATAGGTAGCCCGATGATATCAAATGGTGGTTTCCTTTTGGTTTTTATTTTAACCCTATGTTTGGTCCTACCCCTAGTGTTTTTCCTAATGTTGGGGGAAATTATGTCTCTGGGGGCACCAATGTCCCTAGGGTCAGTTATCTAGGGGGATGAGTTCTTCCATATCCCACCAATACTCTCTTTTCACCTAATACCAGTCATATGCCAAGAAATTATTACATGAATTCCAACCAAGGGACCCCTCCAAAAGGGGACCCTTATGCTTTTCCTTCCTTTGGAAAAGTTGGTACCCATTTGATGGCCATATTAAATATTCCTAGATTGTCTGTAAGGATATCATTTTGGTTAATGATCATTCCACATGTTCCAAATACTCCTGAAAATTATTTTCCTATGAAATATATTTCTCTTCCTTCTTCCTCTTTTGGTGAAAGTCCATCTCCTAGTAACCAAAAGTCTAAAAGAAATAAAAAGAGGAAGAATCATAAGAACAAGTAAAAACAAGGGGAGAAGTCACCAACCATTGCAATTCATGTTGGAGACACGTCATCGGTCACTACTAATCATAATGGAGACACACAACCAACCATTGCAATTCATGTTGGGGGGAACACACTAGTCACTACAAGTCATACTAGTGATAAGAAACCAACCACTGCAAGTCATCCTGGAAGCAAGCAACCAGCAACTGCAAATCATGTAGGGGTAATTAGTACTATTGAGAAGTCCAGATGAAAAATAAGCAAGTTGATAAGTCCAGATGAAAAATAAGCAAGCCTAATTTCCCATGTACAATTTGCAAAGGAGACCACCTTACTCACTTATGTCCTCTTATTCCAAATATAAATAGAGTGTGGCCCTTCGTTGAAGGCTCTTCTATTCTATAACCACCAATGGTTTCTTAGAAACCTACTCAACCATGGGTTGATGAAGTGGTTGCACCAATGTGATCTTCAATATATTCCACTCCTCTTTTAGAGAGTGATGTGTCTAGAACACATGTTTTCTTCATTTATAGTTCAGGACCTTTTGAAAAGGGGGTCATCCCACTCACCTTGAGCATGCTCCCTTTAAGTCCTCAAAGTGTTTCCTTTGATTGGAACAGCCTTGTTGAGCCTTTCCTTGGACCTTCTTATGTTCCTTTTCAAATAAAGTTTGAATCTTATTCAAAAACCATCCATCAATGTATAGTATATGAAGGATCCTTTGCAAACATTTTATCCTCCTTGGCTTGGAATGCTATAAGTTCTCCCCATCTTGTGTTAGCTCCTAGTCAACCACTGGCTTTTGATAGAATACCTAGTGAATATTTGTAGATTCTTACTTAGTTTCCTATCATGTTAGGTGGGAATAAATTTGTGGTCAATATGATAGTGGTGAATGGCCCATTAGACTTCAATATGCTTCTTAGGCATGATTATGTATATGTTATGAATGTTGTGGTGTCTACACTCTTTTGAGTGATGCATTTTCCTCGCAATGGAATCATTTTCACCATAGATCATATTTCATTTGATAATCACCATCCATATTCGCCATTAGATCATGCTACCCATTTTTATGTTCCTAGTATTCTAGTGGACACTACCCCATCATAGGTGAATTATGTGGCATCATATCCTAATTGTTCAGTTTCTTTTAAGAAGGATCCTTTGCACTCATGTTTTTCTTCTTACAACATGGTCCTAGAAATTGATCAGAGGATCTCATTGGCATCTATTGACATCATTCAAAAACTCTATCCTAATATGGAATATGATCGTCCTACACCGCCAATATGGGTTGTTGACTCTCCAAGTTCACATGATTTCCTTGATTTCAAGTTTCCTTCATATTAGACCATATTGGAGGTCATGACTTCAATATATAAGCCAAAGGAAGATGTGACACATCAATCATATATTCTTCCTTATTCAGAAGAGATGGCAGTTAACACAATGAGTTTTGATTCAAGACAAGGGGCCTTTGCTAGGGAATCTAGTGAAATGACAAATCTTGACAATTTTGAGCCTCCAATATCTTTTTAAGAACTTTCCAATGAATTATTTGATCTGAATGAAATCGAAGATCAATATTACATACCTCATGTGTGTCTTGATCCGCATCATCAAGGTGTTGCAATATCTCATGAAACTACTTATGATAAGTATCTTTGTATACAAAAATTCAATTCTATGTAGTGTGGCCCCAACATGGTGTGCCACATGATACCGACATCAACCCATGAGTTCATCAATTAGGATAGGAATCCTTGGCATGAGCCTATCAATGGGCTCTACTGCACATGAACCGTCAGAATGTATAGTGCATTATATATAGGTGTGTGATGTGAGTGATTTTTTTATTTGTGTATATCATGTCCAAAAATCCAGAAACATTTGTTTCTTTTGATATTTCACTATGCATTTTAACCTTGAGTCTAGAATTTCTAGATTTGTTTTACAAGACTCATTGACTAGGGACACATAGAGAAAACATCCAAAATATCAAGTTGAACCACATATTTTTCCCTTGCATTTGAATAATTGTGAGGGTGGTTGTGCCTCAACTTCCTGACAAGGCATGATTGATCACTACTGATATCACTAACAACCCATGATCAATTGATAGTTGCACCATTTCTATCCATTGACCTCCCTTTAAACCTCAGTTGTTGACATGCTTGAGTAAATTGGCGACGAGATGAGTACTGATATTTCCATATGACCTCATAAACTCATTCATAGTTTGATCTCTTCATGATATGAGAATGATTTGAGACACCTAGAAGACTCACCCTAAACCTCTTTCACTACTCTATATAGAGAGGCTTACTCAAGGGAAGAAAGGAGAAATAATTGAGAGAAAGTCTATGCAGCTGAAATTTTAGAAGAGTGAGGACAAAAGGAAGAGTTGAAGAAAGAGCCAAGGAGAACCACAAATTTGGACTCAAGGTGATTACACCATCAATCTAAGGTTCTTATTTTGTCTTAATACAGATTAATTCTACTTACCCCTTCTATGCTTTGTCTATTTGATTGCATGTTTTCATACATATTCTTTGCTTGAGTGAGATAAGGTAGATCTGAAGTTATTTAAGTTTCTTTAATACTTGAAGGATTTGAGTTAGGTATTTATCATTTTGTGTGTGTAGGAATCAACCACAAGAGCGGGAGTCAAATCTTCGGAGTTGTTTCAATCGGGACTATGCAAGGATAACCATTGAAAAGCTAGGTATTTACCTCTATCCCATAACATAAAGAGTACTTGAATTTCATATATCTAGGAAAGTTTGTATTGTGGTATGTTTGTTGTGTGTCGTGGGTCAAGGGAAGACCCAAGGGAGAACTCACCTATTAGTAGGAGAGAAATATTTTTTAACAGTGGTCCTCCACTACCTGAACCTTTGTAATCCCTTTCAAGGGTGATGTGATGGATGGAGGATGATATCCACAAAGTGCCAGAAATGGGGAAAGTTTTTATGAAGTATGGAAGGATGTGTTTTACCACCATTCTGCCAAGGGAAACCACTTGACCAAGTGTGTTTTCCTATCATATGCAAAGCAACGAAGATATACTTCTAGACATTTTTCCACAATATTAGTTTTCCCATCAGATTGAGGATGGTAAGATGAGTTGTGAACCAATTGAGTACCCAAACAAGAAAATAATTTAGTCCAAAATTTTCCAATGAAAATTGGATCTCTGTCACTTACAATAATCTTGGGGACTCCGTGTAGATTTTGAAATATGTCCATGAATGTTGTGGCTACTATACTTGCTTTAAAAAGGATGAGAAAGAGAGAAAAAATGGGAATACTTTGTCATCTAATCCACTAATACCATGATGACATACTTTCATTCAAATATGGGTAAACCTGTAATAAAATCCATTGAAACGTCTTCCCAACATTGACTTGGTATAGCTAATGGTTGTAGGAGACCCGACGTCTCAATTTTATCTCTGTTATTTTGTTAGCATACCACACATTCAGACACAAACTTTTTAACATCGATTTTAAGACCTTCCAAAAAAAAAATCCTTATTGATCCTATGGTAATTTTTCAAGAACCCTTAATGTCCCTTTATAGAAGAAGTGTGCAATTCCAAAAGGACCTTCTTTTTGAGTTGGGAATTCTTAAATAAAGATAGGGAAACATGATATCATAGAAAATCATTCTTCCATAAAAATTTATCTAATGCACTGGGATCCTCTTGTAGTTGTTGAATGATGTTGCATACCTCTTGATCTTTCTTATGTTCTATCTTTGCTTCTTCCACCCAATCGGATTTCATAATAGAAATATCACATAGTGAACCCTCTGTTTCTTATTCTTTCCTTGAAAGTGCATCTGTTGCAATATTATGTTTTCCTTTCTTGTAGATAATTTCAAAGGAATAACCTAGCATATTTGTAACCCATTTTTGTTTATCTTCTGAAGAAAAACATTTCTCCAAGAAATACTTCAAACTATCATGATCTATTTTTACTTTGAAGTGTCTTCTGATTAGGTAAGGGTGTCATTTCTTAATTGCATGTATTATGGCCAACATTTATTTTTCATAAATGGGTTTGAGTAAGTTTTCTCCTTTAATATGGTTGCTTTAAAAGGCAAGGGGTCACCTTCCTTCTTGCATTAAAACTGCACCAATGCCATGGCATAAGGCATCACACTCCACAATAAATGTTTTTTTAAATTCAGGTGTGGCTAGGACAAGAGTTGTATACATAGCCTCAAGTTTGTCAAAATATTTGGTTGCTTATTGAATCCAAGAAAATTATTCCTTCTCTAATAAATTTGTTAGTGGTGCCACTATTTGACCATAATTCTTGACAAATTTGTGGTAATATCCTGTCAATCCTAAGAATCATCTAAATTTATTCAAGGTTTTGGTAATTGGCCATTCCCTCATAGCTTTAATTTTGTTAGGGTCCACTTTTATACTTCATGAGATACAATATTACCCAAATATTCTACTCCTTGAACCCCAAAGGCACACTTGGAAGGCTTTGCATAAATATGTTTCTCTTCCAAAAGTTGTAATACTTTGTCAACATGGTGTACATTCTCTTCCCAAGATTTGTTGTAGACTGTTATGTCATCAAAAAATACTAACATAAATTTTCTACGGAAGGATTTGAAAATAGAATTCATCAGGATTTGAGATGTTGATGGTGCATTAGTAAGTCCAAATGGAATAACCAAAAACTCATAATGACCTTCATGTGTTCTAAAGGTTGTTTTGGGAATGTTCTCCTGCCTCATTATGATTTTATGATATCCCAAATGAAGATCCAACTTAGTAAAGAAAATTTATCCATGCAATTCATCTAATAATTCATCAATGATAGGAACAAGAAACTTGTTTTTGATGGTCTTTTCATTGAGTTTTCTATAATCTGGACACATATGCCATGAACCATCCTTCTTCATAACCATCACTATTGGTGAAGAGAAATAACTTTGGCTAGGTCGAATGATGTCCGCCTCTAACATTTCTTGGATCATACGCTCAATCTCACTTTTATATACATATGGATACTTGTAAGGCCTAATGTTAGGCGGTACACTTCCTAGTTTTAAATGAATAATGGTCATGATCTCGAGCAAGTGGAAGACCCTTAGGAATTTCTCCAAATACTTGGAATGGTTGTTAAAAACTATTTGGAGATCCATTGGAGTAGAGGATATAGATGTTTGAACATATAGTGAGAATAATTGTGTAATTACACCATGGTGTCCCTTTTTGAGTAATTTTTTCATGATATTATAACTTATCACCTTAGATGGTTTCTCTTGGATACCTCTAAGCTCAATTCCATTTTCTTCTCAGGAAAACCTTATGAAAAGATCTTAAAATTAAGGGCCACTATTCTAGATTATTATAACCATTGGACCCCTAATACGACATCAACACCACCCATTTGGATGGAAATCATGGGACTATCCAATAAACAGTCCCTCGTATTGAGCTTAATATTATGGCACTTCCTAGAACAATTTATGGTACCTCCATCTACAACCATTACTTGAAAATCTGGTGCTATAAATACAAAGCAATTGACATCTTTTGTTATTTTGTAATTGATGAAGTTATGGGTACTACCAAAATCAATCAAAACTATTACCTTTTTCTTTTTGATGTATCCTTGTATATTGAGGGTTTTTGGAGTATTGATGTCGGCCAATGCATGACAATATATCGTTGGATTAGTCTCTTCTAGATATATATATTGTGATGGTTCCAATTCTTGATATTCTTTCACTTCATAGTATATGTAGAATAATTTCTTCTCACCACAAGTATGCCCCTTATTGTACTTTCTATCACAATTGAAACATAGTCTTTTTGCTCTTATTTCATCCATTTGATGAGATGTCAACCTTGTTGGTTGAGTGAGGTTAGGAGAGGGAACATTGTTCTCTATATAGTTGTTATTGGTCGCTCTTCTAGTAGCCATTTTTTTTTTCCACTTTATTTGTCATACTGAAAGATTTCTCTAGGGATTTAGGTTTGAAGAGATGCATATCATGTAGAATTTTCTCCTTTAAAGTGCCCATAAAGAGATCTAACAAATTATCCTCATGAATGTTCTTTACCTTAAGACTAAGCTTTTGGAATTGTTGAATGTGCTCTGTAATTGGACCTTTTTGTCGAAGATTTATCAAATGAATAAAGGATATATTGCTCATAATATCCCCATAATGAGATATAATTTCATCTGTAAAAATGGACCCAGAGATAATAGAATTATTTTTTCTTTCACAGATCCATTGATATTAAACAAATTGATCATTTTTTAATACAAGGATATAATAGGTACTTTTTGTAATCTTGGCACTTGGTGTAGATCAAAGTATTTATCCATATGGAATATCCATGTTATATTATATTTACCATCAAACTTATTCGTATCGATCTTTGGAATGAATAGTGATCCAGGTGGATATTGGTGGCCACCCGCCTATTCCACTTGGACCCCCACCATTGCTTCTTTCAGTTTTTCAGTTTCCGCACAGTTTACTATTTTTAGCAGTTTTTTGGGTCCTGAACTTCCGGAGCCGTTTTGAGGCCTTAAACGACGTTTTTTGGGAAAATGGGGAGCAACATGCACCATATATCATGTTTCTCACCCAAAAGTTGTAGTCCTCGGATATATCTTTCTAACGGGGTATAGAACGTGTCAAACGGAGATTGTATGC
>JASDQU010096659.1:15615-28213 GCA_032191745.1 Picea mariana | reverse complement strand
ACCCGTTAAAAGAAGAACAGTCAAGGGGGTCCATAATCCACTGTGAACTGTTGATCTACGCATTGCTAGATCGAACGTCGATCTAAGCGCATTCTTTATTCTCCAGGTGCGAATGCAGCAACAACTTAGGCTTAGTTCTTTTTGTGGGTTTTGTGCACTACTTCCCTTGCTTTTGTCTACACAGGGTTAGGAAACACCACTCAACATCAACAATCATGAATTTTCTTTTCTTTTTCTTTCCTTGAAAATAATTTGCAGAAATGAAATATTATTTGCCAGCAAAAATACATCTAGAGTGAAAATTTTCCAGTCAACACATGATCCTATGAATTATAGGGTTATAACAGGCTCAACCAAAAAAAGCACTTCAGGCTTTGGGTTTCATCTCTTCTCATGACAACTAACTCTTACGTTCCTAAAATTTGAATTGGTGAACTCAAATGAAGCGAGGATCAACGGTCCCCATCCCTCCTTTCGATCGACGACTACAATATCTTCAGAATCTGGACTTCGGGAGTCTCTCACTATCCTCCTCAGATATATTTGGTAGTGCTCTTCCTCTGAATTAGCGTATCACTTCCAGATGTCCCCTCCAGATCCAACGGTTTGGATTCCAACCGCTCTTCACAAATTCGCAAAGATCTTTGTTTTCTCTTGGAAAACCTCCCAAAGCTCCTAATCTTATGCCACTTGTCTCCTCCCGACGATGCATGATTTCAAAGTCTTTGGGACTTTGATAAGTCCTCAACCTTCTTGCACAGTTAGTGCAATTTCTTCTTGAGACTCAAACTGTTCTCAGTCTTTCCTCTACACTCCTTTAAAAGTTTTGTGCTAGTCCTTCTGAGATTTTTCTCTGCTTGAAACCTTCTAGGTTCTTAGTTTCTATACGTCCTTCAGTGGAATTTCTAGTTCCCTCCTAGAAAATTAACGCCCTTCCTCCTGATATTGTAAGATGGACTTATTGTATCCTTGGTGCACTCCTTACGCTTGGCTAAGATTTTCGACGGTTTGTCCCTGAGCCCTTACACAAGCCTTAAGGCATCTCCTTTCCTTTGTGGATGCACTCTTGCAAATCCTTCCTTCCTCAGAGTTGTCCATAACCCTGGGGTTCTCTTAATGATTCCAACACTTCAGAATGTGTTTCTCTTGTATGCTCTCATACTTACTTTATGCCCTCCTAGCAAATTATTATAGATTATTCAATAACTTTGCGTTGTGCTTCCTCCCACACAATCTTTCTTCATTCATGCGGCTAGTAGTCCCGCATGAACCCTCATATGGATTAGGCTTTTCTTCCTCCTCCTCTCCATATTTCAACACACTTTGCTGACGTGAAATCTCAACTGAGCTTATTTCTTCTCCCTTGGCCATCTCTTTCCCTCTCCATCTAGGTTTTTGACATATCTCAACCACCTTTTTAACGCCTAGTGTTGCCTTCGGGCCAATAAATTTTTAACAGGCCACTTAGTTGTCCTTTTCAAAGGCCACTTGTATCTCCAGTCCACTCTTTCCTCCTGCTGCATCTTAAATTATAGCCTCTCTATCTGTGCTCAGATTTCACTGAGCTCCTTGTCCATCTCCAATTTTATTTTCTACAAGAAGACTCCTCCTCGACCGTGCTCATGACCTTCAGTGGACATATTACTTCACCTTCATCCCACCTAGATTTTTACCATATTTTTCACACCTTGCAATAGTTCCATAGAGTATTACACTTTGTATCCCTTCACCTGTTGTCTATAGGAGAATTCAAGCTCTAACTCTATTGTAGCTAGATTGTCTCCTTTTCCTGAAACAATTTTAGGCTCTGATACCACTCTAGTATCAGAGTATCTTCTTTGTCTTCTTTTCTCCACCTTAGAATAAAATCAAGGCTCTGATACCACTCTGGCGCAGACCCCACCCCTTCTCACCTTCAGGGTTTATCGACCTCTCGATCTAGGATCATTTTAAAACACCTGAGTCAGATTGACTCTTTGGCTCCCTGTTGGAACCCAACAAACTCTATCACTTGTCCTTCTTTCTCCAAAGTGTGGGTCCTCTTAACCCCGCGGTAGTCTTCTTGGACCTTTCAAGATAGTTGGCGGTGACACTCACTCTCCATGCTAGGCCCTTTCTATCATGTGACCTCAGGTTGTGTCCCAAGGCTCAACCACACAATGTGCTTCAGACTTTGGGATTCATCTCTTCTCATGAAAACCAACTCTTACATTCCTGAACTCTGAATCGACAAAATCAAATGACGCAAGGATCAACGGTCCATGTCCCTCCTTCTGATCGATGACTATGATCTCTTTGGACTTCGGCCTTTGAGAGCCTCTCAATATCCTCCTCGGATATATTCTATACTTCTCTTCCTCTGAATCGGTGGATCACTTCCACATGTCCCCTCCAGATCCAACGGTTTGGATTCCAACTTCTCTTCACGACTTCGCGAAGATATCTATTTTCTCTTGGAAAACCTCCTGGAGCTCTAGCTCCCAGATCTCCTGATATTCTACCACCTGTCTCCTCCCAACGATGGAAAATTTCATGGTCTTCGAGAGTTTGATAAGACCTCAACCTTCTTTCACACTTAGAACAATTTCTACCTGAGACTCAGACTATTATCGGTCTTTCCTCTGCACTCCTTGCAAATTTTTCTAGTAGTCCTTCTGATATTTTCTTTGGCTTGAAACCTTCGAGGTTCTTAGTTCCTATGAATCCTTTAGTGGAATTTCTCGTGCCCTCCTGGAAACTTAACAACCTTCCTCCTACACTTGTAAGATGGACTTATTGTATCCTTGGCGCACTCCTTGCGCTCAACTAAGATTTTCGACAGCTTGTCCCTAAGCACTTCCACAAGTCTTAAGGAATCTTATTTCCTTTGTCGATGCACTCTTGCAAAGCCTTCCTTCCTCAGAGTGTTCCATAACCCTGGGGTTCTCTTAAGGATTCCAACACTTCATAATGTGTTTCTCTTGTATCCTCTTGTACTTGTTCTATGCCCTCCTAGCAAATTATTACAGAGTATTGAGTAACTCTGCACTGTGCTTCCTCCCACATAGTATTTCTTTCCAAGGTACCCAACCACCTTGAAATTTCCCTATGATTCTATGAATTGTCCTTGTGTGCCCTCCTGGAAGCTTCTCTTATGACTTGATTTAGTTTAGACACACACTCCTTGTGTCAGCTCACAGAGTTTCCACCCTCTGTCAGGCACTCCTTACACTTAGCCTTGAGAACCAGACTTAATCCAACATGCTCAAAGATAGAAGATTATAATTCTATCTCTATAGATGATTTCTAACATACATGTACATACCAAATGCATACAAATGACATTCACAACAAAACATCCATTACATAGAGATTGACAAATAGGAAAATCTGTCCTTTTTCTATTAATGGTGGAGTGTCCATTACAATATATGAGTCTAGACTACAAATGAGTCTCGACTCTCTGTGTTTCTCCCCCTATCTACTATGTATATTCTACTAGAAAAAATACAAGAGTTTATAAAAGAGGGGCTTGACGAGATTCCCTCCAATCTAATCTAGTGGTGTCTAATCACCATTCAAAATGTTTGTATAATGGGTAGATTACAATGATGGAAATTTGATCCGAATTGGATGCAGATCCTTCCTACCCTCAACCACTTAATGACAACCTCACCTATAGCTTGGGCAAAGGCACAACTTGGCTCTTCCAACCTGTCAGCATTAATTTCCTTGATCATTATTTAGATTATCGAAGGAAAAATGAGAGGGCGACTCCCCTCCCTTCCTTGAATGCACACCACTCATGTTAATCTGCTGGCGCATGCTGACGTTGATTTCTTTTAGTTTTCATAGGAGAGTGTTTCTTTGTGTTTCATAGTCGGCCTTAGACTCATATTTTTCACAATATACAAGTTATGGAACCTGACACTCAGGAACCACAAAATAATCTTTCTTACGAAGCAGTGATCACAGATCACACCTTTGAAACTGGGAGCGTTGCTCCTGGAAGTAGACATCATGTTGAAGAACTAGTCCCAACCTTCGTAGAAATCTTGGAATATTTTGTGAATCCTCCATTTACCGATCCACTTGGACAACCACTCTTTTATCCACCATCCATGAGATATGATGATTCTTATTCTTGTTATCGTTTACCACCAGTTCCACCATTACACCATCTTTTGGCATGAACCCAACGATTTTTTATTTTCCTGAAGGACTTGGAAATTCATATTTTTCCACAAATCCCATGCTAATTCTTTACTGGAAACATTCGTGACCCAGGTGACCCTAAATCAACCAMTTACACATTCATCTCCTCTTGCACATGAGTCAGGTAATATTGCTACTTCATTTTTTCCACATATGCACATGCCAAGTTCTTTACTTGGTCATCCCATAGGTTAAATGGCCAACAGTCAAGTCATTCACACAACCACATTTATAGAAGATACTCAACCTCCATCTCACACATCAAAAATTAGCACTCCCTACATTGGAGGTCAATCTTTAATGGGAGGTCAACATTCAACTAGGGGGAAATGTTCAGTTGTAGGGTAACTGTTTACTAGGGGGGAACCTACATGGTTGCAACATCAACCAACATGGGAGAAAACCACTCTTTCAAGTCCTTCTATCCCTACTACCACTGATATGTATCATGGATATCCATATCCAGGAGTTGTGAACCCTTTGTGGACTCGACCCAATCCGACGAGCATTCCTCGGCAAGGAACTATGCCCTATCAATCTGTAAACCCCACAATTCAAATGCAATAGTCCCTTCGACCACCATACATAGGGGGATCAATAGGCCAATCGTATTACGTAGGAGGTCCATCTATTCAATCATAGTACATGGGTGGAAAAATAGGACAACCACCTTACATAGGTGGACAACCCGAACTGCCATCGTATATGGGAGGACCATCTAGTTTTGTCACCTCGCCACAACCTGGATACTGTCTTACTGGTGTTCCTACAAAATATGGTTATCACTAGTATCAAAAACCTAACCAAAAACTACCATTCTTGGATATGTTAGATCTTCCAGATCTGTCATGTTTAAAAAATGATCCCATCCTTCATGCCTCATTTTGGCCCACCATCCCTACCAAATTATCGTCCAACATTCTGAAATTTGATGGAAACTCTGGGGAGGATCCTAAGAATCATGTTATGAATTTCCACTTATGGTTGTCTTCCAAGTCATTGAAAGACAATTTCATTCTTATTAGACTTTTTCAGAGAACACTTACAGGTGCGACAACAAAATGGTACATTGAACTGCCATGTAACTCGTTTGTCAACTTTAATTCTCTTGCCATGACGTTCCTGACATATTTTTAGTTGCCTATACAGTATGAGACAGATATATAAATTTTGACCTCTCTCTGACAATCCTCTTCTACCCACATCTCTGATCATATTCATGAGTGGAGACAATGAAGAAGGTTGATTAAAGCTCCAATTCCAGACCAACTCCTCGCGGATTGGTTTACAAAGTCACACTTGCCTCCCATCACCTGTGATGTTTCTATGGGAAATGTAGCTACTAAGGAGCAGTCTATCAATCGTGCACAATATTTGGACTTGGTTTATTCCCAGTTTGGCAGACTGGAACACTTTACTATTTGATCCATAATGCTCATCGTCCATCGAATGATCCATCCAGACCTGCTCTGGAATCTAGTTTTGTTCTAAACACCACAATTAATTCCACTCCGGAATCTAGTCAAATGTCAAAGGTGAATGCAATCCAATCCAATTCATCTGAACAACCAGGAGGTAAGAAGAAAAACAAGGGCAAATCCAAGAAACCTTCTAATGAGCATGATAATCCTAAGTCTACTAATAGTCAACCTACAAGGAAACCTAAATATCCTTATATGATTTTTGGGGAAGAACACTACATGAAAGACTTCCCTCATCGTGAGGTTGTCTAAAAATATTTGAAAGGTACCTCCCAACTAGTTCAACAGTAACATTTGGTTGCAAAAAACCATGTCCCTCCACAAGGTGGATATCTAGGTCATTCACACCATGGGGATGCTTCCACAAGCACCTCTGAGGTTTAAATGTTTAAGACAGTTAGTGTCACAACTCATGAAAATAACTATGACACTCCTATAGGTGATCAAAATAAAGGAAAGGTTGTCAACCAGCCTTCTAACTTTACTCCTCCTCCATCTTCCAATCCTCTTCATATTGAGAATTTGATTTATGATGCAGCATTGGGCCCGCCTAAAAGTGTAATTCAAAAAGAAACATTTAATTCAAATGCCTGCGCTACCCAAAAATACAACATTGTTGAATATTTGGAACAAGCTCCTTGTGTTATGTCTACCCTCAAAGTTATACAACACTATCCCAGTCAACATAGAACCCTGTTCTCACCCATTAGAGCCATGGATCTTGAGGAGTCGAACTTGATTATAGTTAACCTAGATTATTTTATGGAGAGAGTCTCCTACCACTTAGCATTCCAAATTCAAGTTTTGGTTGGTGGGAAAAACATCCAGCGTAATGTTTTGGATGAGGGATACTCAACTTGTGTCATGTATTTTCCTTGTTGGAAAGCACTTGGTTCTCCTACACTTATTCTATCCCCAACCACCCTAAAAGAATTTGATGGACATGGTTTCCAACCTCACGAACTCTTAAAATATTTCGCTGTAACTTTGAAGGGTAAGACTGTTTCAATTGATATCGAAGTAGTCGATGCACCCCTGGATTATAATTTGTTACTTTGTCATAGTTGGTTCTATGAAATGACTTTCATCACATCTTTGTTTTTTCGTATCTTACAATTTCCCCATCAAGGAAATATTATCACTGTTTACCAACTTGAGTATACAACTCCAAACCTCAACAATGTCGCAACAAATAATTCCCCTTTTCTAGGACAGAATAATTTTGAGAGTGTAGGTGTTGGTCTTCTCAAGGATTTTCTCTCTCATGGGGGTTTTTCCTTTTCCTTCTCCTCCCACCATGAAAGTTGCCACCTTAAACATGGTTTCGACTCAGGTGTGAAAATCCTTCGATTCATCTCATCCTTTGGTAGTACCTGGAATTGAAGAGAATAATTCATTATCTCTGTCCATCTCGTTAAAAAATGAAATAAACCCCCCTCTGTTATAATCAATTCTCACTCTGGATCGAGTACTTGAATCTTATTTTACTCTGCTTAGTGAAAATGTTTCCATTATTAACGAGAAACCTAAATGAGGAAAGAATAAGCGTATTCGAAGGAAACAACGCTTGGGGGGTAGGTCTCCAACCTCTAGACATCATGCTGGAGAAAAAATACTAGCTTATGCCAAAGAAGTTGGGGGAAAACTACCTCTAGAGAGACACACTGCTAGGAGTGATCCTCTTTCAAAGGTCATTACCATCATAATGTAGTAGTCTTTTTATATAATGAGCTTAGTCTTTGTTCTTTCTCATGCTCATAAATACATGAGAATAAGTTACCAAGCTAAGTCTTTGTTCTTTCTCATGCTCGTAAATAAATGAGAATGTGACCGAATATATTTTTATCACTTTTTCAGAATCGTAAAGGTTATATGAAAAAGAAACCCCCTGGAGTCTCCTTTAACCTCTTTTCATACTCTCTAAACATGAAAATATTTTTGAGTGATCTTGCTTCCTTTCACACTCATTAAAAGGTTTGAAAGGGCGTCTTTCAGGTGATAGTTTATCTCTTTTTATGCCTCGTGAGACTAATTACGAAAAAGGAACACTCTAATCAAGCATGCTTAGAAGAGTTATCCATCGTATCATTTTATACCTTTTCGAACCTCAGAGACTAAACATCACGAAAAAGGAGAACCCTAGAGTCACCTTTAAGTTATTTTCAGATTCTCTAAACATGAAATACCACCAAGTTTTCCTTCTTTGGACTTGCTAAACTACACATTGAAGGACCCACATGGGAAAAAACTCTTACTTCTTCCAATTTGTTAAATAAAGGAAGAGGAAATTACCAAAGGTGAGTTATATCAAGCATGTGTTACCCTCCTTGAGCTCGTTAAATGAAAAAAAGGTATGCATCTATCTAGGTGGGGGAAAAATTGAAGGAAGTGGGTCAAGTTTTTGGGAATCCCTTATGGAAGCTTTTGTCGCCCTTGAACATGACACATGTTTGTGTCTTGTCTTACAGTTGGGTAATCCATTTTTCTCTGAGTCATACCAATTCCATGTGTCACCATACTTTTTTGTCCAGTCTAAGAGTTCACTTATTATTGTCACATTACATTCTTAGTGATCATCGATTCAATTCTTCCAAATTAGTTTTCATGCCTCATCATGTTCAAGGGAAGTTTGACTTCAAACCATCCATCTATAGTATTTCCAATTTCCATTTCCCATGTCAGTCCATACTCATTCGATTCACCATCATACATCACTTTCATATTTCAGTTTCATGTCAATGATGGGTGATACGTCAAGGCCCTCCTTCGACAAGTATTTACCTGTCAAATTCAACACATCATCCTGGTATTAGACTTAGAAACCAGTTAATAACTTGGGACCTGCATGCCTCAATGGAAAGCCTCCTTTCTTCCAATAGTAGATTTACATCATTGACCTCTGATCGTATGATTCCATGAATTTCGACCTCAACTCATTTATTTACATTCGTTGGATTGTACTAGGGTACCTTGGGAGTCATTGAAATAATTGTTGACTTCCCTCGCACTTGTTAATGGTATACTTCAATGACCGGTAATCAAGTGGTTTCTACCATGTTTGAAATCAAAACATCTATTGGCATGGCTATATTTGTACTGCATCATGATTGGGATGAAGACCCTGGGTTGAGCGTTCACTATATTATCTACTTTTCCCAGGTTGTGAAGGAGATCATTTGAGCATGTTGATATATATACTATCACATATATCCACATTGTGTTGGTCTATGGCTATGTTTTATCATTTCGTAGCTCCACTGTGTATTTTTTGTGGCTACAATCATTTCATGTCATGGAGGTATGGATCCACATTGTGATATATATACTGTCACATATATCCACATTGTATTGGTCTGTGGCTATTTTTTATCATCTCGTAGCTCCACTGTGTATTTGTTGTGGCTACGATCAGTTCATGTCATGGAGGTATGGATCCACATTGTATCTTTGGTGGCCATATCCTTGGTCAATATTTTTCATGGATCTATAGCGTATTGGTCAGCGATCATGCTTTGATTCATCTTGTATTATGAGCATAGGTATTCGTGCTTCATAAATGGAACATATATTAATATTGTTTGATGGTTGTTTGCATATTCTTCCAAGTTCTCCAACTCCACGCTCTTGAATTGAATAATTGTAAAGTGTTTCGACCATCAGTTTCTCTTCTCACCTCACACTTTAGGGGGAAATCTGTTAGACACCAAAATTCCACACTTAAGTACCTCACCCTAAGTGTCTCAAGTGTCATGAAAGTGTCACATACACTGACACCATGAGAGAACATTTTTCACAATAAATAGTCAATGTGGAGGAGAAATATATTATATGAAGGTCAAAATACTATGTGCACATGAATTAACTATCAATAATCATTAAAAGGAAATTAATTTAGTGTGAGAATACACCTCACATTTAGTTTCCTATTTTTAAGGAGAGGTTGAGAATCTCATGGATGGTTGAGATATTTTCTCAAATCAAAATCCTAATTTGGTGGATCTTGAGAAATATTTTCTCCCTAAAATCATTAAGATATATTTTCTCCCTAAAAATGTTGAGAGATATTTAGTGGATCTGATGAGTGATATTTTCCATGGTGGTTAAGCCTTCAAATCCTATATAATGAGGGATTTACATGGAGAAGAGGATGGATTTACATGGAGAAGAGGAGCAAGCAGGAAGCTTTGGATATCAAAATTATGATCTTGGGAACATCATGCAAGGGATAGATGAGGGTATCTTGGAGGAATGTTGCATCATCATCCATGTTTGTAAGTATTCTCTTGGGGTTCTCATTTTAATAATATACTTGGCATATTTCCTTTTGGTTTGTATATCTTTAGATATTCTTGTCTACAATAGATGATTTTTTTTAATCTAATGTGGTAGAGTAGGAGTTTCCTTGTTTTCTCTTTGTTGTTCATGGTTTTGCAGATATCAAGTTGTGAGAAATATTTTGGAGATCAAGATCAAAGTGGAGCAACGAGGACAAACACCGGAAATAGGTACAACCATATTTTCTCCTTCTCTCTTTTCCATTAGTTAAACAATTCTCAAAGGGATGTTAGTGTCCATTTGTATCTTTCTATATTGGTCTAGGGGTCATCAATCCAAGGGAAGATCCACATGTCCACAGGGGGATTATTCTTTAACGCCTGATAAAACTAAAAAAGTGATAAAACATTGATCACCATACATTCTTTCTAATTTAGTTTAATGAGCATGAAAGACAACAAGATCACTCGACAATCTTTTCGATTTGAAGGAGTCTGAAAAGAGATTAAAGGAATATTTGATGGGGTCATTTTTCATAAGTTAGACTTTCAAATATGAAAATAGGATAAAATAAAAATCGAAATATGAATTTTAAATGTTTAAGGAGCTTGAAAAAGTCAAAGACTACTCCTTGGAGAAACAAGATCATTTCTCAAATTAGTCTTCATAAGGCCCTGCTAGGAAAATGATATATAGATGAAAAATGTCAAAACTCCCATTAAAAATTTGTTGAAAAGAGATAATTAAAGGATATTTAATGTAAAACAATCTAACCAAGGTAAGAATGAAGGATTTGAAAACATTAAAAAGGGTAAAAAAGGATTGATTTTTACCTTGCCAAGTTGTGTGTGGAGAAATTGGAGAAATCTACCCTCTTCTTGAGCGATTTTCAAGTGGTGATCATGGGAGCTTCGGTTGATTATTTCAACTCTCATCTGAACCAGGTTGGTCCCCTTTCCATTCCCTACATTCTTATGATTTTCTTTCTTCATTTCATGGTAATTTTATGAGGTTGTAGGCCATTCTAGGGATTTCAAATGTTCCCTAAGTAGGGACGCGCCCCCAACATATCAACAGGAGCATCCAGGACTCCCCTACAATGCTGCTAGAGAGTGAAGGATTCCATATACCCTCTTTCTAGGGTGCGTCTAGGACAAAAAACAAAGAATTTTTTTTTTGTCTTAGAAGGAAGAATAGGTTTGAATGGAAAATTTCACTAATGAATTTTAATGATTGTTTGCAGGGAAATTTGACAATGTTGGAGTGGAAAGAAAGAGAAAACAAGGTCTATGATGCCACCACCTTGCGAGATTGAAACACCATCGCAACATTGAGAAATTGTGGACTGTTAAAGTTCTTCAAGGTTCAAAATATGCAAAAGGAACTAATGCTTCTTCAACACATAATGACAATTTGGGACATAACAGATCAAGTATTCAAATTGGGTCCCCATACCTTAGAGATTGAGTTAGAGAACATATATTTCTTGACTAGGATCTAGAAATGTGGAGTTTTCGTTTCCTTGTTTGGGTCTAGGAACACTTCTTTGATAGCAGAGGGTTATATCACAAGTTATTGCAGGCTAGAAGATCTCAAAACTGATAACAACATTTCTATCAAGGAGATAGAAGATCGCTCATTGTGCACTGTAGTATTCACTATTGTCAAATTAGCGGGAAGTACGGCTTCCCACTTCATAACCAAATATCAAATGGAATATACAGTGCAGTGTATGCAACCAAGGCTCTTAAATTGGTGTGGAGGTGTTCTGGCTACTTTGATGGACTAGATCACATGGTGTAAGATGGGAAAGAAAAAACAATTCGGATACAGTTCATTATTGGTATCATTTTTCCTATTTAGGGTACCACTATTGCAGCCCCAAGTTCATATGGTTTCCCATCCTATTACTGAGCCACAGATGGAAAAGTGGAAAAGATTTTCACCCCAACTGGGACGCAACCTGACTATCTTCTCATTCAATGAGGATTTCTTCGCATGGTGGAAGAAATAAATCCTCATGATTGAATATTTTCCTTATGCGAGCACAAATTTTAGAGGCAATACTGAATTAGTGCTCCAAGAAGGGGCACGCTGGGACTTATCAGGTAAATGCTTGAATATTTTGACCTTGTACTCTTTTTTTTATTTATGTTTTTCGTATATATATATATATATATATATATTGTGTACAAATGGATATAATTCATGGTCTCATCTCATTTTGCAGATAAAGGGATGATGTGGCCAAAGGGTCTGTCAATGATAGCTCGATGTAGGGGACTGTTATCCACAATTTTGGTCATTAAGATGATGACATGATAAGGACATGATGATAGAATATCAAACTCTTCAATAAGAACATTTTCCTGAGAAAAGGTTACACTTGTCATCTTCCAAAAATCATATTTTAAAGATAGTTCACAGGCTGCAATATACTCTCCTGCGAGAATACTAAATTCTCGCAGGCTGCATACATCTGGGGTGCGAACTTCTCGCACTGTGCTCAAGCTTAGGGTGCGAACTTGTTTTTAAAGGAGGAAAATGGATAAGTTCTCGATCCTTCTAGAAGGAATCTTCTAGAAGGGTGAGTTGGCTTTCGAATGGTTGGCAAAGTACTGACTTCCCAGATATCTTGGGATCATTCC
>JASDQU010096659.1:3704-15064 GCA_032191745.1 Picea mariana | reverse complement strand
ATCTGCATTTGCTGTGATTGGTTTGTGTTGTTGTGATTGGAACGAGGCAAGAGCATCGGAGCAAAGCTTGGAACAACAGAGATATAAGGAGAGAATTCATAAGGTATGTCCACCATCCATTTCTCTTAGTTCATTCAATAGGCTAGATCTAGGGAAAGGGTAGTATTATGTCCCGTTTTGTTCCAGATCCAGGTGGATCTGGGGAGATTGGTCTGTGTCTGCACTAACGAATTTATCCTGAAACAGGGACTTCCCGAGGTTGAACAGGGTGATGATCATAGAGGAATTCGAGATGTTGAGAAGAACCTCAAGGGGCTCACTATGGGAGTCCCTTCCATGTGACTGTGAGATATTCCTTTATATCTCCAAAGACATGTCATAGGCATTTTTGAAAGTATGAGTCATCTGCTGCACATAGTGGCTAGCTCTATAGTTTTCTATCATGAGAAAAATGAGCCACAAGATGAGATTTGAGATGAATAAATATGATGTATGGGCCTTGTATCCCAAATTTGTCCCTTTTGTAGTTTTTTACCTTGATTTGAAACACTTTTTCTATATATATATATATATATATATATATATATGGATTTTTTCCTTGTCCTCAAGGATAGACATAACAAAATTGGGTCACAAATTGAGTAAACATGGTTAAGATGATAAACTACGAGTTGGGAATCAAGGTACACAATGAGATAGGAAATTCCAAGGGAAGAAGCTTCAGTCAACAAACCAATTACATCGCGATATTCTGCAACATTGTTGGTTGCAAGACCAAGGCATGCTCCACCTGAAATCATTAACTCATTAGTGGAGGAATAGATGATCAAAGTTGTACAAGCTAATTTCTAAGTGTGTCTTCTCACACCATCCACAAATCCTAAATGTACAGGGAAATATGTTGACATTTGTGCATGAGAGAACAAAGAGAAATAAGTAGCCATGGATAAAAATCCTCACACAAAAGTTCAAAAAACACAACACTAAATCACACCAAACCATATGGTACAAAATATACAAAACACCACACCAGGATGTCCATAGGTGTAGTATGTTTTAAGATAGAGCCCATTGCGAGGATCCTTCATATGTGTTCCATCATAATAGAGAAGATGGTAGGCCCCTTTTTGCAATACTCGTTTTACGATATAGGGCCCATGCCACATAGTTTCTAGTTTCTCTACCCCCAGCTGGTCATGATCCTGGACATAAACCAAAACTAGGTCACCTTATGAAAAGGTGTGAGGTCGAACGAATTTATCATACTAGACTTTGATGCGTTTTTTATGAGCATCATTTGAAAGAGAGGTGTCATGACAGTTCTTGTTGATTTTTTCCAGATATAGAAAATTTTCTTCTTCAGCAGTGGTATTGGGTAAGAGCTCGATGGAAAATTTTAACAACAGAATTTCACTCTCAATCGATAACATTGTCTCTAAGTTGTAAACTAATTGGAAAGGGGTAAAGCTTGTGGAAGTTTTTGTTGGAATGTCTTATAGGAAGAATTTGCTTGTCATTGATGGAAAGAACAACAACGATGATGGAAAACAGGAAAATCATAAGCTCGGGAGGAGAAGCAAATAGTATGCAGAGATCAAACCTCAGAAGGGAAAGCTCATTACAGAATAGTGATTAGGATCAAATCCTTGATCGTGGATTTTCTTTGAGAGTCCTCATGACCGTTGGATCACTTTAAGTGTAAGGATAGGATAAGTGGGGGAAAACAGTTGAGAATTCAATTATCCAAATTTTAGTCAGCCGTTATATTGATTTAAGTGGAAGGACAGAATAATATAGGGATGAGATCTGAGATCTCGATCACCCAAATTTCTGTCATCCGTCAGATCAAAATAAATGGAAGGATAGGATAAGAAAATATGGAGAGTCATTGGATTTAATCCAAGGAAAAGTTTCATTGCAGACAGATCGAGTTGTTGATCTAAGATCTTGATCAAATGAACATCATTCGTTTCGGATCTAAAGTTATGAGGAGGTTACGCTCCGAAAAAATCTCAGTTCAAGATTTTTCAATTTGATCTTTGAAATCCCTGAAGTCCAGAGATTCGGAGAGCTGAAATAAATTCTCGACCATCGGATCATCTGAAGTAGATCTTAGTCATCATATCATCCAAATATGATCTCAAGCGTCAGATCGTCCAAAGTGAATCTGGGTCCTTTGATCTAGAGTGTCAGTTTGAGATTTGAAATCCCTAAAGTCCGAAGAGATGGAGAGCCAAAATAAATTCTCGACCGTCAGATCATTCAAATTAAATCTAGTTCATCTGATCATCCGAAATAAATCTCAATTGTCATATCGTCCGAAGTAAATCTTAGACATCAGATCGTCCGAAGTGGATCTGTGCCATCTGATCAAGAAGAGACATGGAGTAAATCTGTGGATTTCAGGTAAAGACCCAAAGTAATCCTCAACTGTCCAATCCAAGAGGAAACATGGAAATAATATGCATACTTCAAGGGGAAGTAAAGTTTGAGACTTGATATTTCAGATCATCGACTTATGATCATCGACTCCAAAATATTGGCATATGGAGAAAATAAGGGTTTGAGATTTGAAACTCTTGGAGCCTGGATCACGAAGTAAATCACAGTCGTTGATTTAGGAAGGTTAGATCTGATTCATAGAACTTGAGAGGATAGATATGAACCGTCAGTTCAAGAGCACCATCAAGATCGAGATATAGACGGTCTCGTCGCATTGTAGGGATTGAAGGTGCACAAAATTTAAAAAGTTAAGGGAGACCCTCAATTGAAACCACAGTTTTGGAGAAAGTATACGTGGAGGCTCGAGGTGTATTGTGGGGAAAAATGCAGTTTGATCTCAAACCACCTTTTCTCATGCCTGCAATCACATGGTCACATGAGATCATCGCCCAAGGTCACATAAACATAATATAGGGGAAGGAGCTAGCGCTGCTAGGCTCCACATTGGAGGTTAGGCATTGAAAAGTCAAAAAGGCCTTTGTGTGTATAATCCAATGATGCTAATCAAACATAATCTGATCGAATGGTTGTTGTTTCATCTCGTGATTTCTTGATCAATTACGATTTAGTTACACTAACTGAATCATTGTTCCTGAGCAGTTGAATCATTGTTCTTGAGCATTGGAATCATGATTCCTGAGCGTTTTTGAGATTCTTGACTTGAGAGTTGGATATGTGGAGTGTAACGGATGATGAGAGAAGGAATAAAAGAAAAATGTCATGACAGAGAGAAGTTGTTGTTTCTCTGTAAAACATAGTCGAACTGTAAGCAATGAATTTTTATAGCATGAACTGAGGGAGAAAATGCAGAGATGAAGAAAATAAGATGGACATAGCAGAAATGGTAAAAACAAAAGACTGTACAAGAACTTAAGTGCAAGAAGATGCAATAAGGAACACACTGATGCATGCATAGTAGAGCAGTGTAGCAAAACAATACTGAGACTGGTAAGCCATTGATAAATATTGTATCACTGTAATAAATTTTAGCAAGAAAATATTTATATTTCAGGGTGGTAGGGTGGTGCTAGGGAGAACTGTTGTCCTCATAGTTTCAAGTGGGTTCTTGAACACAGGGAGTTGTATTTTCCATATGGTTTCATCCATAAAAACTAGGGTGGTAGGGTGGTGCTAGGGAGGATTGTTTTCCTCAGATTTTCAAGTGGGTTCTTGAACACAGGGAGTTGTAGCTTCCATCTAGTTGCAGCCAAAAAAATTAGGGTGGTAGGGTGGTGCAAGGGAGAATAATTGTTCTCTTTTATACAGGTTGGTGCATGTGTGACTGACAGTTGGTGCTTCCATCCAGTTGTTTCTAGAACACTCAGGTTGTTGGTGCTTCCTTCTAGTGGGTGCTAGAGAAACCAAAAGGTTGGTGCTCTCTACAAGTTGCAACATGTTAAGAAGAGGTTGTAGTCTCATTTTGAGTTGGTTCTCAAATATTAATGATGTACATAACTTAAAAGACTACCTATCATTCTAAGAAGAAGAGGTTTTATCCCTTTATGGGTTTCCTCATGAATATTTGTCTCTGTGTATATCATATGTGTGATTGATCTTAATTATTTCTGCTTTTCATTAGTTTCATAATCTTGACGGTCACTTGGAGAAAATTAATAATATTTCAATACGCATAAAAATGTTTAAACAAAGAGACAACTGATTCACCCCCCCTCTCAGTTGTCTTAGTATTTTCAACAATTGGTATCAGAGTGGGTTCCTTTTAGCTAAAGGTAGATCAGTAAGATTAAACATGACAAGTCATGAACGAAG
Source organism: Picea mariana (assembly GCA_032191745.1). Classification (NCBI taxonomy): domain Eukaryota; kingdom Viridiplantae; phylum Streptophyta; class Pinopsida; order Pinales; family Pinaceae; genus Picea; species Picea mariana. Next base: position 10,792 of record JASDQU010096659.1, on the reverse strand, counting down.
TTCGACCAATAAGCCTCCTCTATTTGATGGAAAAAAAATTTCTTTCTGGAAGGTTAGAATGAGAACATACATTATGGCCTTAGGTGCTAATGTTTGGGATGTTGTAGAGACTGGATATACAAAACCTGTTGTGATAGCTTCCAAAGATGATAAGTTATAATTTAGCTTCAATGCAAATGCAATGAATGCTATCTTGAGTGGGAATGATGAATTTGAATTTGTAAAAGTAATGCAGCTTGATTCTGCTAAATAAATGTGGGATAAACTCATTAGCAGTTATGAAGGAAATGAGAAAGTAAAAGATGCCAAACTTCAGACATATAGATTGAAATTTTAACAACTATAGATGAATGAAGATGAAAAATTTAATAAATATTTCTTAAGATTTGAGGATCTTGTGAATGCCATGAAGGGTCTTGGTGAGAAGACTGAAGACACATTTTTAGTTCAGAAGATTTTAAGATCTCTACCAAATAGATTTAATCCAAAAGTTTCTGCAATAGAAGAACTTAATGCTCTTAATATTTTTTCTATTGATCAACTTCTAGGAACTCTATCTTCTTATGAAATGAGGATTAGTAAAGATAAACCCACCTCTAGAGAAGCATTATTTAAAGAAGATAAGAATGAGGATTCTGAGCCTGATGAAGTTGAAGAAAAATTTGTTAGAAGACTAAAGAAAGGATCAGGCAAGCACCAAGTTAAGTTGCCCTTCAAATGTTTTAACTGTGGAAATATAGGTCACTTTGCATCTAAGTGTCCACACAAGAAGAAGGACCAAAACTCTGAAGGTGAAGAGAAGTGCAAATCCAAGAGATTTGGTAAAAATAAAAGTTTATGTGTAAACAATGATGACTCTTCAGGAGACACAGATAGTGATTCCTCTTGTGAAGATAAGGTTAATGAATTTATGCTTATGACCAAAGAGGATTATGATAATAAAAGAACAATAGGTGATGTTAATGATGAATAAGTTGTGGTTGACTTGGAAGGAGAACTAATCAGTGCCCTAGAATAAATTGCTAGACTCATATTTAAGAAGAAAAAGAAAAAACAATTGTTGATACAATTCGAGAAGCACAATAAAAAAACTGATGAAGACTTTGCCTTGGTAAAAGTAAAATTAGAAGAGGCAAATAAAATAGAGGACATTATGAAACAACAATTATCAAAGAAGAAGGCAAGATGTGAGGCCTTGGAAGAAGAGGTAGTAAAAACTAGAAAGAGATGGAGAAGTTTAAATCATTGTATCTCCAAAATATTCCAAGCATTAAAGCCTCAACAGAACTAAACGACATTCTAAGAAAATAAAGATCTCCTCTGTTGAAGACTAGTTTAGGCTAGGTAAGTGATTCAAGCAGCAAACAGATAGAAAGAAAAGAGTCAATAAAGATGATCATTTTCAAAGTCAACAGACAATCAGACCATGTGAGTACTCTGCCACCAAAAGCTAATAAAGACAAGATGATCCTTGATAAAAAACAAAGATATCAAAATATGGAGCAACAAATTCCAAGAAGAAGGCCATCCTTCGCGTACCAAAATTTCTTCCATGGTTACTATTTTTACTACTGTAATTTTGGTCATAAGATTACAAATTGTCAAATTACGTTTAGAGACATGCAACCAAGGAGATCAAGAAATAAACAATATTTGCAACATAGAACTAAACAACCAATGAGTATACAAAGTTTACCCAATCACTTTGACCTATTGGAAAATGAGCTCGAATTCTATAACTGTCATAACTTTGGCCACAAAGCTACAAACTTCCATCTAAATAATTACAAAGCAGATCCAAGGATTAAACCCTTAGCTATAAATGCCAGCACATGGAAAAACAAAGATAGTGAAAAATGTGGTCTAGTACTTTCATCTCAAAGAAAAACAAACCACTGGTATATTGACAGTGGATGTTCCAAACATATCACTGGAGACAAAAGTAATTTTTTGTCTCTAAGTGAAAGAAAATCAGGAAATGTATCCTTTGGAAATGATGCACCAGGAAAACTCAAAGGTATAGGAATGGTAAGTCTAAGTAATGGAAAAGGGAAATATCAAGATGTGTTGTTTGTAGATGGTATGAAACATAATCTTCTTAGTGTTAGTCAAGTTTGTGATAGAGGATGTAAAGTTTTTTTTACTTCTAAATATTGTAAAATACAATCTGTGAATTCAGGATAGTTGATTGCAAAAGGCATAAGAACAAAAAACAATGTCTATGTTTTGAAAGAAGAAAAAGAAGAAAGTCACTTAAGAAAGTATGATGAAATATGGTTATGGCATAGGAGACTTGGACACCTAAATTTTGATCATCTAATCATACTTAGAAACTATGGGGCAGTAAAATATCTTTCAAAAATATCAAAGCCATATGATTATATATGCAAACCTTGCCAAATAGGAAAGATCACTCGGACACAGTTTAAATCTAAGAACTTTGCATCAACAGAGAAACCTCTTCAGTTAGTACATATGGATTTATGTGGACCATCAAGGAAGGAAGGTATAGGAAAACAAAATTATTTCATGTTGATTATTGATGATTATTCTAGACTTACATGGGTTTCCTTTCTGAAAGAAAAATCTGAAGCATTTGAAAAATTCAAAGTGTTTAAGGCTCTGACTGAGAATCAAACATAAAAAATATTGAAGGCAATAAGGTCTGATAGATGAGGAGAGTTTAGTTCAAGGGACTTCAAAGAGATTTATGATAAACATGGGATCAAAATACAGTATAATATTCCAAGGACTCCACACCAAAATGGAGTAGTTGAGAGACAGAATAGATTAGCCCAGCAAATGGCAAGATCAATGATGAATGAAAGGAATATTTATCAGACATATTCAATAGAATCAATTCATACAATTGTACATATTCTTAACAAATATCATCTCAGGCCACAAAGTTACAAGACTCCTTATGAACTATGGTTTGGAAGACTTTCTTCAATCAAGCATTTTAAAGTCTTTGGGAGTAAGTGTTATATCAAGAATAATGATGAAAATCTTGGAAAATATGATGACAGGGCTGATGAAAGTATCTTCTTAGGGTATGCTACAAACAATAAAGGATACAGATTATATAATAAGAGGCTACATAAATTGGTTGATTGTATTGACATAAAAGTTAATGAAGAAATCCTAGTATGAGATGTAAGCAGTGTTGAATCAACAATAGAGTATATAGTTGAAGATGAATATGAACAGGTCCAAGAATCAGAAAGATAAGACTATGAGTTAGATGAAGATATAAATACTTAGGTAGACTCAAATCAACATACAACATCAAATCCTCCCTCTAGAATGACTCAAAAGAATCATCCTGCAAGTCAGATAATTGGTGAGAAAGACAAAGGTGTACAAACCAGAAGAAGGATAATCAAAGACACAGAGAAATCACATATAGCCTTCATATCCATGGTGGAACCCAAGAACTTTAATGAATCCAGTAAAGATGTAAACTGGTTAAAATCAATGAATGAGGAACTGGATCAAATTGAGAAGAACAATACTTGGGAGCTTGTTCCTAGACCTGCAGATAAGAATGTAATTGGATCCAAATGGGTGTTTAAGAATAAAATGAATGAACAAGGACAAATTGTTAAGAATAAAGCTAGATTGGTCTATAAGTGGTATGCACAAGTTGAAGGACATGATTTTGATGAAACCTTTGCACCAGTGGAAAAATTGGAATCCATCAGAATATGACTTACATATGCATGTCATAAGAAATTTAAAGTATATCAGATGGATGTTAAGTCAGCATTTCTTAATGGAGATCTAGAATAAGATGTATATGTGGAGAAACCTGAAGGATTTTCACTGAAAGATAATCTTGGCTATGTCTGTAAATTGAAAAGGGCATTATATGGACTGAAACAACCACCATGAGCTTGGTATTATAGACTAGACAAATTTCTATAGGACAAAGGGTTCAAGAAAGGTGTTGTTGGAAGTACCCTATACATTAAGTCTGAAGGTGATGATTTATTAGTTGTTTTGGTTTATGTATATGACATTATTTTTGGATGTACCAATGACGCTTCAGTTCAGTGGTTTTCTAATTCTATGCAAACTAAGTTTGAGATGTCCTTGATAGGATAACTGTCATATTTTCTTGGTTTACAAATCAATCAAAGTTCTTCAAGGTTATTTATCTCTCAAGAAAAGTATTTGAAAGAGATGTTGAAGAATTTTCAGATGGAATATTCTTGTCCTGTTAGTACACCTATGGTGGTTGGTTGTAGGCTCAGTATAGATGATATTACACTTGATGTTGATCAAAGAACATATCGATCAATGATAGGCAATCTTTTGTACATCACAACATTCCATTCTGATATAATGCAAGCTGTTGGAATGGTAGGTCGTTATTATTCTTATCCTAAACAAAGTCATTTAGAAACTTTAAAGAGGATATTCAAATATTTGAAGGGTACAATGACTTATGGTCTTTGGTATCCTAGAAATCAAAATTTTCAATTAACTGCATATTCATATGTCGATTGGGAAAACTGTTTGGATGAGAGAAAGAGAATCAGTGGAAGTGCATTCTTCTTAGGTGATTCATTAGTAGCATGTCTTAGTAATAATAAGGGATCTATTTCATTATCAACTATAGAGGCAAAGTACATTGCTACTGCTACTTGTTGCACTCAGATCCTATGAATGATACAAACTCTTGCAGATTTGAAGGTAACTTATACTGATCCAATTCCACTTCAATGTGATAACACCAGTGCCATTAGTGTCTCTAAGTATCCTGTTCTACATGCAAATAATAAGCATATACCAATAAAATATCATTTTCTCAAAGAGAAGGTTACAAACAGAGTTGTTTAGCTTAATTATATTCCCTCCACATAACAAATAGCTGATATCTTCACTAAACCGCCTGAGAAAACATAGTTTGAGTATCTACGCCAGAAGTTGGGCGTGACCCTATTATTAAGTTAAAACAAACTATCTAATCAGGGGGAGAGTGCTCATAGCATATTTGATTAGGGGGAGAGTTCTTATTGTATCTTTGTTCAGGGGGAGAACAAAGTCACTCTCAGTTTACTTTGACATTGATGTCAAAGGGGGAGAAAAGGTGTGGTCTAGATGCTACAGTTGGAGGTCTAAGAAGAATAGTGCAGCCTTTCAAGGTTGCCATCAATGCCAAAGGGGGATATTGTTGGCATGTCTTAGAGGAATAATGTTCTTGTCATTGATGGCAAGAACAACAATGACGATGGAAAATAGGAAAAAGCATAATCTCAGGAGGGGAAGCAAACAGTATGCAGAGATAAAATCTCAGAAGAGAAAACGTAGTACAGAAACATGATCAAGATTAAATCCTTGATCATGGATCTGCTTCAAGATTCCTCATGACCGTTGGATCACTTTAAGTGGAAGGATAGGATAAGCGGGGAAAAATGATTGAGAATTCGATTATCTGAATTTTTATCAGTCATCAGATTGATTTAAGTGGAAGGATAGGATAAGAAAGGGATGAGATCTGAGATCTTGATCACCCTAATTTTTATCAGTCATCATATCAAAATAAATGGAAGGATGGGATAAGAAAATATGGAGAGTTGTTGGATTTAATCCAAGGAAAAGTTGCATCGTAGATAGATCAAGCCGTTGATATAAGATCTTGGTCAAATTAACATCATTCATTTTGGGTCTAAAGTTATGAGGAGGTTACGCTCTGGAAAAATATCACTTAAAGATTTTTCAATTTGAGATTTGAAATCCCCAAAGTATGGAGAGCTAGAGAGCTGAAATAAATTCTTGACCATCAGATCATCCGAAGTAGATCTCAATTGTCAAATCGTCCAAAGAATATCTCAAGCATCATATCGTATTAAGTGAATATGGGTCATCTAATCCAGAGCGTCAATTTGATATTTGAAATCCCCAAAATCCGGAGAGTCGGAGAGCCGAAATAAATTCTCGACCATCAGATCATCTGAAGTAAATATAAATCGTTTGATCATCTAAAATAAATCTCTGTCATTAGATCGTCCAAAGTAAATCTCAAGAATTGGATCATCCGAAGTGAATCTAGGTCGTCTAATCGAAAAGAGATGTGGCGTAAATCTGTGGATTTTGGGTAAAGACCCAAATTAAGCCTCAATCGTCCAAACTAAGAGGACACGTGGCAGTAATTCACATACTTTGAGGGGAAGTAAAGTTTGAGACTTGAGATTTCAGAAGTTCGGAGACCTGAAGGAGATCTCGATTGTTGATCGAGAAAGGGGCTGCAAAACTGTTGATCTAGTTGAAAGGTCAAATTCCTGCACTAGAGGTAGAGCTGTCGATCAAGAAGGATAGGTGTCCATAGATCATCGACTCTGAAATATTGGCATACATAGAAAAGAAGGGTTTGAGATTTGAAACTCTCAGAGCCCGGATCATGAAATAAATCACGTTCGTTGATTTAGGAAGCTTAGATCTGATACACAGAACTTGAGATCTGAACTGTCAGTTCAGGAGCACCATCAAGATTGTGAGATCGATGGTCCCATCGCATTGTGGGGATTGAAGGTGCATGAAATTTAAAAAGTTAAGGGCATGACGTAATTGAAACCATGATTTTGGAGAAAGGACACATGGAGGCTTGAGTAAAATTGTGGGGCGAAACTAAGTTTGATCTCAAACCACCTTTTGCCACACCCGCAATCGCATGGTCACATGAGATCATCACCCAAGGTCACATTAGAAAAAGACAAGGGAAGGAGCTAGCGCTGCTAGGCTCCACATCGGAGGTTACACATTGAAAATTCAAAAAGGCCTCTGCGTGTATAATCCAACGACACTGAACAAACAAAATCTGATCCAAGGGTTGTTGTTCCATCTCGTGATTTCTTGATCAGTTACGATTCAGTTACACTAACTGAATCATTGTTCTTGAGCGGTTGACTCATTGTTCCTAAGCATTGGAATCATGATTCCTGAGCATTTTTAAGATTCTTGACTTGAGCGTTGGATATGCGGAGTGTAACGGATGATGAGAGCAGGAATAAAATAAAAATTTCATGACAAAGAGAGGTTGTTGTTTCTGTGTAAAAAGTAGTTAAACTGTAAGCAGTTAAGTT
>JASDQU010096658.1:0-15583 GCA_032191745.1 Picea mariana | reverse complement strand
TCATTTTATACGAATACCTTGATCATGGAAACCCCGATATCCTAAGCTCCGATCCCTGGGGTCTTCCCTGATCCTCTGGATTAAAACCTGCGCAACTTTCCAGAGATCTGACGGCTATCTGGACTTCGCCAATTTTTCCTACGAATCCCTAGCCGTTGGCTCCTTCTCCTTGAAGGATTTCTTGGAAATGACCAAGTGCCTCTACGACTACTCATTCTCCAAGCCTGTGCTTGAGACTTCCACTCGCGCCTCCGTCGATGTGAATCTTCTGTGCTCGGTTTCAACGATATCCCAAAGGAACTATCCCTCTTGAGCTTATCCACTCGGATTCCTTCATAAGAATGTATGTGCACCCCTTGTGCTCGACGTTCAACAATATCTCAAGCGTTGAATCCTTAAGAGTCTGTGCACTTCCTACAATAGCAGTCCTTAGCTTCTTGCTCAGATTCACAGCTGAGNTTTGTTTCAACGATATCACAAAGGAACTATCCCTCTTGAGCTTATTCACTCGGATTCCTTCAGAGGAATGTATGCGCACTCCTTGCGCTCGACGTTCAACAACTTATCAAGCGTTGAATCCTTCAGACTCTGTGCACTTCCTGCAACAGTAGTCCTTAACTCTTTTCTCAGATTCACAACTGAGACTTCTTCCATCCTTCGCACGCCTTGCATGGTTTTGGTGCCAAATCTGCACTCTTGAGAGCTTAGAACAAAAGTTATCTCTATCTGAACCCTGCAGTCATGCACTCCCTGCGGATAAATTCCATTGCACTCTATGCAGGAATCTCTTGGCTCAGAATAAATAAACAATTGAAACTAATTTCTTACTCTCACAGATTTCAATTTAGCTATGAAACCACATACACATCATATTAAAGAAAATGTATGACCAGAAAACAAACATTCATGAGCACATAAGCAACATGCACAGAGAAACAACACCAGTCATGAAATTGAATCAAAAGACTCTCTTCTATTAATTCAAATCTGTACATGGGTGTTCTTCACAAGTTCTCTCCTTGCTCTTCTCCTCTTCCTCCTGCTTGATTCTGAATGATCATAATACAATGATACAAAGGAGGGTGTCTATATCCCGTTTCCCTCTTGAACTCTAAAACTGTCTAATCTAGACTTAAACATCTATCTACCTACATTAAATCTATTAAATGGCTTCCTATCTATTTCAGACAAGAGTGTAAAGCTCGAGGTCTGATATAATACAATAGGCGCTCCTTCATAAATGTTTCATTGAAGGATATGGCGCTTCATCTTTAATGAAAATTCAAAAAGGTTCGGCTGGCCTTGTCCAGCTGTTCGTCGTCTTCTATGCCGGCTCCCTTGTCTTGGGCGACGCTCCTTGATGAGTTGGCGATGCTCCTGCATCACCATTCCATGTTAATTCAATTTAAAAGAGAGTGGGTTCTCTTAAATCTATTTTGTGGTATTTAGAAAAGGATGATTAAATTTTTTTAAGGATCTTGATCCCTAACTATGTAATCATTGTATATACCTTTAGCTCTGCGATGTGTAAACTATGTAATTGTTGCATATGCCTTTACCTCTACAATTGTAAACTACTTAATTGTTGTTACATGTTACCCTGACAATCGTAACCATATAACTACTATGWAAACTGTGTCCCTTGCCCACGATTTTTTCCCCAGACTGTTCAACATACCTGTTCATTCAACTATGTATAACAATGATATTATATTCCCATTGGAGTGAGTAAGGTACTACACCCTCCTTATTTGGAAATCCTACTACAGCTGCTAGAAGATACAATTTTATTGATGGCAATCCAGTTATATCTACCTTCTCTTGACAACGTTTTTCCTTTATCTCACAGCGCTGATATAGGTTGCACGACAACAACCTTTTAATTATTGATAGAGATTGTTGTCTACCGCATTTTGAGTATTAATGGTGTAACGTTTTATCCATCCTGTATGATATAGATTATGCAATGTAAATTTTAGACTTGAACCAATTCCTATGATAATTCCACTACCGTATGCCCTTGGCATATCCATAATTGTCCTTGGGAGATAGTGTAGAAATAAAAATATTTTTATAATTTGTCAGTTTTACTTGGAAGGGTTATCGTTAGTTTTATTGACAACTTTAGTTGGGTTAAATAGCCTTTAATATGATTAGACAATCTTTAATGAGTAGACAACCTAGTTTCACTCAGAGCAGACTTGTAAATCTAGTTTTGTTAATAACTAAACAATTAGATTAGAATGTAATTATAATCACAGTTTTAGTATTGACTTGATTGCATTTAAGGTCACTTTATATGGTACATTGATGACCCCGTTTTTTTTAATTCAGACTTGCTCCATTTATTTCATTAATGCTAGTTTAGATGGTAATTGTAGTTTATTGTTCAAATATTTATTAAATTAGATTTGTCAATTAGATGGTAATGATGGACAATGGTAGTTAGACTTTCTAAATTGGTTGTATTTAATGTCTATTTGATTGTCAACTAAATGACTAATTTATAATTTAGGCATGCTAGTTAGATTTTAAGTAATGTTAATTAAATGGTAAATTGGACAGGTTTAGACTTCATGAATGAATGGGGTGTTGGCGAAGTCATGTAACAGTTGCATTTTTCTTCTTTGAGTAACGTCGTCTCGAGTCACGTCGACCTGATGCTTGGGGTGTGGGCATAGTCTTCTTGTCTTTTGTTTCACATTCTAGCATGTTGGATTTTCTTGAATCCTTGGTCCCATTAGGATGGGTTGCGCCTCGGTTATTAACGCATCTATCATCTGTGGACAACAAGATTCCAGATGAGGGGATGAGGGCATGCCCTATTGGATAGCAGTGATTGATAACTTGGCTAGAGTCGGTGCCTTCCGTGTGAGTGTCGTCGAATTATTATTTGTTTCCAAAAAATGTGTACCAATAAGCAAATATATTATAACCTACTAATTACCTTAATGAATTTATGCCAGTAATGTGTTTTAACCCCACCAAAATCACCTTTTTTAGTTAAGATATTTTTTATGTTCGACGAAAACCCTGTCGGGAACCTAATTTTTCGGATGACTTCTTTTACAATATTTCTCTGTTGCTCCGTCAATAACTGAGGAAGACTAGTATTTTGTTCACGACCATCACCATTAGAATTAATAATAACACTTTGCAAGGCATGATTAGCTTCTCGGATGTCACAACAAATCTTTCCAATTCTCTCTTTATCAATCCTTCCATCTAATATTCTCCATAACAATTTTGTTATGTTCTTCCCGATATGCATTTTATCAAACAAATGAACTATTTTTAGGTGCTTGTAGTAGGGAAATCTACTAAATTGCATCAGGTAACTTTTCATTCCACATGGAAGCCCATTCGTGCCTTAATGACATTCATGAAACATCAAAAAATTGAAATTAACACTAATTAATGGGACAAAATGGAATTAATACTAATGAAATTAACCAAAAACTTATATAATAGGTCATACATAAATAATTTGCGTACTTTGACGATTTCTAATATAATCCAACTTCCATAGGCGATGTGTCATTCTTCGTGGTTTTTTTCTATTTTCTTCTTTACCATTGAACTTTGCTTGGTCTGTAGTTCGATAACTATGGTTCTTAGGTAAAGTGCCTATACTCATCAAACACTTCCTTTTCTAAACTCCTTGAATGATGAGATTTTATCCTAGGACCACAAACTAGGCATGTAAATTTACCCTTTGTTTAAAGACCTACAATATATATGAATAAATGTAGCGTCAAATTAGAGTTACAATTTAAAATAATGCATGAATTTTTCAAAAAATATATATAATATTAAATCAAAAAAATAAAGTAACAATATACCACAAAAACGTGTTAACCCGGGAGCATCATGAATTGTCCATGATAGTATTCCACGGAATTGAAAACGTCTTTTCCCTATTGTTCTGGATATGTCATACATAGTGACGTCGACCCATAACTTCAACAACTCATCGATGAGAGGCTCAATATATATTTTCATATCTTTAAGTTGGTACCTACCTTATTGGATCAACCTATTGCATGATTAATTATACTTATCTAGATGTCATGATATATAAAAGAAATAATTACCATGCACGAAACAAAGAAATGAAATATTTTGTCATGATTTAAAGCAAATAAAAGATAATAAAATACCTGGAACAATCATTGCCAACATTGTGTTCTCTCTCTTCATCGACATCCAAGGAGTAAGGTTATTGTTTATAACAAAAACATGCCACACTGAGTATGTAGAACGAAGCTCTCCAAATGGATTGACACCATCAACTGTCAATGAAAGTCTAACATTACGAAGTTGTTCTTTAAAAATTGGCCACTTTTCTTCGATGTAGTTCAATGTATAACCATTTGTAGGCATTTGAAGAAAATCATCTCGACTTCTATTCTTTGCATGGAAATCCATAAACTGTGCTATACTTTGGCACCTGAACAACCGCTAGAAACGTGGAATTATCGGAATATAGCCAAGAAATTTGAGAGACACCTTGTTTAACGCTTTATCGATTTAATATTTACTTATTTGACAATGTGGGCATTCATTTTCTAATGCATATTGTCCATAATATATGATATGATCATTAGGACATGCATCAATAGCCTGATAGTCCATTCCAATTTCTTTCATAATCACAGATATTTCTCAATATGTGTGGAAAAATATTTGACATCGCTCATAGAACATAACCTAACAATATACAAAATTCTAAACAATAAGTCAATGTAAATAATATTAATCATCAATATATCATCCAATATATTAATTTACAAATTAGAAAACAATAGAAATATAGGAAAAAAATGAACCTTTTAAGTATTTGTGAACAAGCAGGCATAAATAATTAACAAATTAAATACCTTAGTATCTCTACGAGACATGTGTTTGATAAACCATTCAAAACCTTTAGGTTCACCAACAACAATATAGAAGATAAAAGATTTGCTGTTGAGCCTTCATAAAGAGGTTGATGTGGAATACTCGCCTTTGTCACTCCTATCCCATGCACTGATATCTGTGTATCTTCCTATCTGCTTGGAGATGTGGTATATTGTCGAGGGACTAGTGCATTGATATATGTGTATCTTCATGTCTTCTTGGAGATGTAGTAGATTTCTGAGTGACTCATTCAAATACACTCAACATTAACAACTATGCATCCCTCCAATTATACAATTGTTAATCAATCCTTCAGTGATATAATTGTAAATAGGTGTCTACGCTGCTCTGTTTTCTAATCAGTCCTCTAATTATATAATTGTAATTAGGCATTATTGTTGTTGTTGCATATACAAAACTTAGGAAACATTTAGTACACATAATCAATAGAGATGAATGAATGTGTAGTTTGACCAAAACCTATGCCTTGCATTGAAAATATAAGGCCGAATGGAAAATCTAAGGCTGAATGCTCCGAAACTATTCTTACCATTTTGTAACTACTCTAAATTATTATATACACTAACTATTATCTTCCACTATTATAATCTACTGACTAAAAACATATTTGAGATCGGGTAGTTGAAAATAGAACAATAATTTTGAACTTTATTTTATTTTTCTAATTCAAAGCACTTATTATATTAGTTCTGAGCCATAAAATCATAAGCTCATGCAATAGACATAACATATATCTTAGCATAATTATAGAAATAGAGATTACATCCACAGAGAATTCATCTCTTCCTTCCCAATTGTCTCCTAAATTAATACCTACAATGTTATTCAATTCCCTTCACCATGTGCATGAAATAGGCCCAAACCATTTATAATTTGAATCTTATTGTAGTACTAGCCATTGATAGTGGAAACTTCAAGCTTTGGCTCTCATGAACTACTACTCCCAATAAGGATGTTTTTTCTTTAATTTCTTCCGCCATGCATGATTTTTTTTTTTGCCCATGGAATCTTGAGAAAGATTAATTATTTTTTATTTCTTTGGATGAACACTCTCTTTATGATAAATTCTGAAGCAAGAGATGTAGAGAGAAAGAATAGAACAGTATATTGGAATGTATGAAGAATAGAAGTACATTGAGAAGTAAGTCTAAAAGAAGTACAATGCAAGGGGAGATGGCTGAGCTAAATAGTCTCAAGCAAAACAAGGATAGTAAGTACAGCTAGCTAGGACAGCTGGTAGTGTATAGTCAGACTATTGAGGTTACATTATATTTAACACTCCCTCTTAAACTCAATAGTTACAAACATCAGCACTGATTTTGTCATATATCTTGCAAGATGCTCCCTCAAATGTTAGCTTATATCCATGTTCAATGAGTTGTCCTACACTTAGCAAATTATGTTTCAGATCTAGAACATGATAGACATTGTATATGTCTTTCTTGACATTCTGTTTAGTAAGAATGGGAACAGTTCCTTTTCCTTGAACTTTGAATAATTAATCATTTCCAAGTGTAATATCAGATGAGATTGAAGAATCAATGCATGAAAGTAATTGTTTGTTACCTATCACGTGATTGCTGCATCCACTGTCCAACAACCAGAGATCTTTAGGTTGATGTTCAATGTTGTGACACGAAAGAAACATACCTCCTGAGTTTTCTCCCGTGTGATTTGACACATGTGCTCTGCCTGTGAGTTGATCTGCTTGCTTCTTCCTGCATTTAGATTCATAGTGCCCATAATTTTTGCAGTAATAGCATTGTATGCTTGATTTCTCATTTGATCGTCTCCCTCTGCCTCTTTGAGGATGGAAATTCTAATGTTGATTTTTTTGTTGTTGTCTTTGACCTTGGAAATTTTGATTCCGATACTGTTGTCTGTTACCTCCACTGGAGTGAGGGTAACTTTGATTGCTCCCTCTTCCTTGGTGACCTCTGCTTCTTCCTCTGCCTCTCCCTCTGCTAAAGGACAATTGAGTTTTGAAAGCATTGGAGATTGATTCATCTGTGAGATGCAGTCTGGTCTCATGTGTCACCAGAGAACCAATTAATTCATTTGTTGAAAAACTTGACATATCCTTGGATTCAAGGATTGTTGTGACAACCATTTCAAATTTATTGGGTAAACTTCTGAGGATTTTCTCAACAATTCATTGATCAGTGATGGCTTCACTAGTCAATCTGATCTGGTTCATGATTCCCATGACTCTGGTCATGAACTAATCCACATTTTCAGACTCTGACATCCTTAGAGTCTTGAATTGCATCCTCAAGGTCTACAGTTTAACAGTTTTGACCCTGTCATTTCCTTGGTAGGAACATTTAAGGATGTCCTAGGCTTGTTTGGAAGTACCAGCGCCTGTGATTTTCAAAAAAATCGAGTCATCGACAGAATTTTGAATACATAATTTTGCTTTATTTTCTTTGTTCCTCAGTGTTTCCTGAGCAATTCTCTATGGATTTTTCATGGCAGAGAGGGTGGCTGCATCTGGTTCCACATATCCAAGATCCATTGGCTCCTAGCACTCTTGTTCTTGCAAGAAGAATTTCATCCGAAGAGACAAAACTCATATTTCTTTCCAAGAAGAATCAGACCCTGTGTTGGTCCTAAATTACTAGACGTCACCATCTTTTAAGGAATTCAGCAAAACAAAAAAAAAAATCTTACTTACTTGTCTCCCGTGTGTAAGTTGCAGTGGTTTTGGAACTCCATTGGATGAGAATTTTGAACTCTCCAACTTCTGATTTCCGAAACTCCGATTGCCGATGAGAGCTTATTGCCCTTGAATTTGGCCTTAGTCACCATGCAATGTGAACATGCGCCTTGGTGTTAGAGCGCTACGGGCTTTTCCGGTTCTTTGTTTTTCAATTTTCCAAAATGCGAAAGTTGCCTTTGGACAATTTAATGGTCCAGATCTTCCTGTGATCTGATGGTCTAGATCTTATCGGGATATCACGAATCAGGACTTCGTGAACCCTGATGACGAGCTCTTCTAACTCCTTGATTCCCCGATCTCCGATTTACCGATGGCACTTTCCTTTTGGGACTTTCCCAATTCCTTTGATCTCCGCCACGCATCCCAATAGATGGATGACTCAAGTATACTTCAGGGGTTTCCCCGTGGATATTCTCGATCCCTCATTTTGATGAGATGACGTCAGCTGGGCCCCATAACAAAGCTTTCTTCCTGTCGAGATTTCAGACTTCACAGTTCCGAAATGTTCATGCTTCTTGTCCTCAGGATTCGTGAAATGTCAAATCGTGATGTGCTGATGGTCCTTTCCTTTTAGATAATTTTCCCGAGTCCTTGGATTTACACCACGCATCCCCTCAAGATGGACGGTCTGCGTCGTTTCGCGATTTCGCGACTTGCGACTCCAAATTTCTCTGAAAACTTGAAACCCCAATAGTTGATATGAGGATGATTTCCTCGATGTCTGCCACGTGTCAAAACAAATGGACGGCTGAGATCTGATCTCTATTTTAGGAATCGCGATTTAGTGAGTTTTCAACTTGTGTTGCGATGGTCTTTCAAAACTGCGAACGCCGAAATGATGATTTGACGACACTCCTATCTGCTTCCACCTGTCCTCTGAGATGTACGGCTCACAATCCTCTCAGGATTTTGTGATACGTGATGTCAGGATTTCACGTATCGGAGTTTGGGAGAGCAGTCTCCTTTGCTCGTCCAACTCCCGATCTAGGAGATCAAATTTTTCTCAAAAATTCAAAGTGCCCATAATCAATTCAAATCGAATGAGAGCATAGGCCTTGTCGTCATGAACCCAACACAACTTGTTTGGGTTCAAACGGATGTCGGGAGAGAGAGATATCATGTTCTGTTCAAAATGACAAACAGACAAAAAAGGGGATGCTGATTGTACAGTCTGTACAATCCATATGAATGCTGACATGGTAGACCATACAACACATGGTAGGGACATACAACATGTGGCAGGAAGTTGTGTGGACATTTGGAATATGATGTGGCTTGTTTGCAGCAAATGGGATGGCGACATGTGGCCCAATCAATGGCCGCCACGTATCCCATATATATTGGTTTAAAATTTATTTAGAGTCCATCGGATTCCACCCCGTGACCTCCACCTGCGTGCAAAGCTTTGGCAAAGACCACCAACCAATGTGACACAATAGTGTTTCTTAACACTATATGGTGTGGAATATATTTGAATTCAAATGTTGTAAGTTTGGGCGGAGGGTCGGGCTGGGGCCTAGCCGCAGCCTGTGGTTATGTTGTTATGTAATATGGCCATGGTTTAAACCTTTGCCCGTACATTCAAACTTTTACCCTGGTCGCATGCCTTGTAATATGACCATGGGCATGCGCTGTGTATTAACATAGCCCTTTTTAATATGAGCCCGGCCACATGTGTTGTGCATAGAACCACCGGTGTCATGGTTTGGACTTGGCCCTTTTTTATATGCGCACGAGGTCATATGATGGCTATGTGCCCATGGGCCTTAGACAGTTAAGGGCTAGCGCATAACCATTCTACAATTTGTACTAGTTGTGCAGTTGAACCTGGTGCTAAGTTTTAATGCATAAAAGCGCATGGGGGCTAGGTTGAGGAGGCAAGGGTGCATTTTGACGATCCAGAGACAACAAGTTTGAAGGGGAACTTCCAGGAAGCCTATCTTCTTCAATTTTTGGTCAAACGAGGTGCCAAAAAAGACCAGCTAGGGGTTTATTGACATTCTGAAGCCATTGGAGCCATCTATTTGTCATTTTGAGCATTGTAAAGAACATATTTGATCACCTTGAGAAAATAATACAAAATATCCATTGGAAGATGGACTAGGAGCTGTAGCCCAAGAGAGAGGTGAACTCCTTTATCATTTGTTGTTTTATGTGTTTTCTGTTCACAATTTATTGTTGTTGTTTATATGCATCTTGAACGAGTAATATCTATAAAAGTTGTGTTGCAAAATTGATCCATTTGCATTTTAACACATGAATTGACTCTTGCAAATATCTTCAAGAATACAGGTCTTCTTCATTTTTAGATCAGTCGGGATGGGGATGTTGTCCCTTAGATTGTAGGCATGATTGTGTTTACATCAGGCGGGAAGTCTTTTCTCCTTTTTGTTCTACACATGTTACCCTAGTAGCCCTTTTGTTAGTGTGTGGAGTCTTAGTTGTCGGTTGCCTGGACTGCATGCTTGCATTCATCGTCAGTTGTGAGGTTAATCTATTGTCATCATCACCATATTTCCTTTAACCCCCCCGAAAAAAAATTACCTTCTGCTTTGCTTGTAGTCATAACATTGGGGCTGTTACATATGGTATCAGAGCAGGTTCAACCAATGACTTGGGATCACTACAACTTTCATTGATATGATTTGATTATAATGTTTCTAATTGAGTTGACTTGTATTTGTGCAGGTAATCGTGGTTAGAGGACGTCGTAGAGGAAAATGATGGGGTGCTAGGGGAGGAGGCGTGATGCCTCCAGTAGGCATCCATGCCTAAGGGGTCTAACCCCTAGGGAGATGAACAGGTTGTCAGGTACGAGCATATAACAGTTAGTGTTGTGGTTGGAATGATGAGATCTTTTCAGCGCATGTCTGAGGCACTGATCATCCATTTGGATAGAGATGATGCTAGAGCACTGGCACCCCCTAAGGGTCCACCATGCACTCTAGTTAGTACTGGTAGCATTCACTGGGAGCTCGAGAAGGTCAAATTTTCCAAGTTATTTGGTGCCCCAGACGACACATTCGCTGAGGCATGGTTGGAGAATATGGCGATGTGCTTTGCACTTTGCGATTATATCTCCAACATGAAGGTCTGCATGGCGATCTTCCAACTGAAAGGAAGCACTCTTCTATGGTGTAAGACGCTCCTAACACACCTAAACATGGTCGTCGAAGACCTGTCATGGGAACTATTCGAGGAACGGTTCTGAGAGAGATACCTATCAGAGGAATTATTTGAGTGTCATCTCAATGAGTTCAATGCCTTACGACAGGGTGGTCCTACAGTGCCCAAGTACGAGGCCCATTTTATGGAGCTACTCTGGTATGATCCGCATCTTAAAACAGAGACGCTTAAGGTCAACAAGTTCATTTTCATCCTTAATGGCAGCTTACGTGCAAAGGTTATGAATTTGATGCCTCAAACCTTGCATGATTCCATCAAAAAGGCCCTCATAGTAGAGGAGGAGCTTATCAGCGGGGGTCAGACTAGGATTCTAGCGAGACCAATAGGCCAGGTGTCATCTGGTGCACAACAACATCAGACACCAACCAAACATACGCCAGGGTATCGTGGCTTCCAGAGGGGATCCACATTCACTACGCCTCAATGACTGATGCCTCAACAAAGGACACCTTATTAGGGACCACAACATTAGCAACAACGTTGACCATAGCAACAACAGTTTAAACCTATTCAGCAGAACAGACTAGGATTATAGGCCGGTGGGATGTCATATTCTACCTCTAGTACCAGGACTACAGGGCCGAAGAAGGGGTGTTGGATGTGTGGGGAGCCACACTACCCATGCGACTTTCCTTTGGAGAGGACTAGATCATCTGGGTCAGCCAGACCCATTACCGTGGGAGACTTTGGCAAGGACCATTGGATTTATGTAGCGGTGACTAACTGCCAGGAAGAGCATCAATCAACTATTCTCAAGATGATAGGTAATATTGCTGACCATACCCTTAGTATTTTGATAGATCTCAGTGCTACTGAGAGTTTCATTTATGGTGCAATGCTGAAAAGGATTAAGGTAAAGTCAGTCAAACAGGATGAGTTTAGCTTCATAGAGATGGCATCAAGAGCTAAAAAAAAGGTTGGAAGAAAGGTTACAGGTTGTATCATTAACCTGGGAGAGTTTGTCACAAGGGCCAACCTGTACGTCATGATCTTAGGATCTTATGATGTCATGATTGGTATGGACTGGTTGGAATCACATGAGGCGATATTCAACTGTAAGACGAAATGGTTGAGCTTGGTCGATGATGAGGGATAGAGATGTGTGATTGTGGGATAAAACTAGGGAGTTTCCCTAAGGTTCATCTCTTCGTTGCAGCTACATAAGATCATGCGTAAGGGGTGAAATATTTATGCGATCCTTGCATTAAATGAGAAGGAAATAGTGGAAGGTTTAGAACACCTTTCGGTGGTAAGAGAGTTTTCGGATGTATTTTTGGAGGAGTTACCTGGGATGCTGTCAGAGAGGGAATTGGAGTTTCCTATAGACCTAAAAATGGGAACTAAATTGATAGCTAGAACGCCTTATCAGATGTCAATCCCAGAGTTACAGAAGTTGAGAATGAAACTGAAGGAATTGTTGGACCTGGGACTAATACGTCCTAGTATGTCACCATGGGGTGAACCTATTATTTTCATATGAAATAAGGATGGGTCATGGAGGCTCTACATTGACTACCGTCAGTTGAACAAGGCAATGATCAAGAATGAATATTCGTTGCTAAGGATTGATGATATGTTCGATCAAATGAAGGGCGCATCGGTGTTCTCAAAGATCAATATGTGATCAGGGTATCACCAGTTACAGATCAAGGAGGATGATGTCCCTGATACTTCCTTTAAGACAAGGTTTGGACATTATGAGTTTACTATTTTATTGTTTGGAATGACAAACGCCCCAGGGGTATTTATGAGTTTGATGAATGGGGTGTTCTGCGAGTACTTTGACAAGTTCATCCAAGTATTCATTGATGATATTTTGATTTACTCTCAGATGATGGAAGAGCATGAAGAGCACTTGTTCTTGGTACTACAGTGTCTGCAAGAGCACAAATTGTATGGGAAGTTGTCCAAATGCTCATTTTATCAATCAAATATTCACTGCTTAGGGCATGTCCTCTCCGACGAAAGAATCACCATGGATCCAGCCATGTTCAAGGCTATTATGGAATTTCCTGCACCATCGAATGTCTCGGAAGTGTGTAGCTTCATGGGTTTAGCACGATACTATCAACGGTTCGTCGAGGGGTTTTCGAAGATAGAAAATCCGATCATGAAATTGTAAAAGAAAAACAAGAAGTCTGTTTGGACTGAGAAATGAGAGGAAGAATTTTAGAGGCTCAAGGAGTTTTTGACAACAACACCAATAATAAAGGTCCCTGACATGGATGTGGACTTCTTGGTATACACTGACGCATCCAAGGAAGGCTTACGCAGAGTCTTGATGCAAAATGGATGGGTGATCGCTTACATCTCGAGGAAACTGAGAAGGCACGAGGAGAACTACGTGATGCACGATTTAGAGTTGTTAGCCATTGTATATGCCTTGAAGGTTTGGAGACACTACCATGCTGGATGAAAATTTGAACTAAATACTGACTACTATGGACTACAACACATCTTTATGCAATGCGACCTGAACGTGCGACAATGATATTGGTTGAAATTGCTTAGCGAGTATGACTTTGAGATTACTTACATAAATGGAATAATGAACTATTAATCCCTAATCTTGGCTCATTACACCTTAATTGGGGCATATTATATTAGTAATGTTGTTTTTTTTATGTCATCTTTAGGCCATTAGTTGTAATTATACCTCCTAGTCTCCTATATATGCCAAGGAGACATTTTCATTTTGAATCATCTTGTACTTGAACATTTAAGTGGGGTAAAAGGAGGTTTCCCCCTTGAAGAGGCTTATTATCTGAAATTATCTCTTTTTGAAGGCATTGAGTACATTTTCTGAGTTTTTTCTATCCTATATTGATGTTTGGTTCTTAACATATGGTATTAGAGCTCAAGGTCTTGGGGTTTTGTTGCTACATCTGAGACACCTTGGAATTTTTTCTATAACTATTTTTCTACACCATTTCAGAAGGAACGTCTTGGAGTATATTTAGCATATGGATCAAGGTATGTTGGGTTCAAAATTTATCTCCTGAGGCCTTACACTTTCGAAGATACAGGCTATACAAGATAGGGTTCTGGAATCATCCTGAACTGAGTCATTGCGAAATTTTCACTATAAAACATTTTCTGTAATGTTTCAAACTCTAAAATATAGAGGCTATTTACAAAAATTAGTAAGGTATCTGTGGTAAAAATTTCATCTTTTGGGTCATCTTAAATTTGTAGATACACCCTGTGTAAGATAGGGTATCTGACTAGTCCTATTGACTAGTCTCAAGAAGGTGTTCTAGGTAAAACAATCATAACTTCTTCCTAGAGTATCCAAATTGAGTGGGACTGGTTTCATTTGATCATGGACAAGATTTAGTATTTCTAGTGTGGGTTTCATAATTTAATATCAATTATTTTGTGCAGGGCACGCTATACAAGTGATATCTCCTGGAAAGGCCAAAAATCGGCAAGTTGTGGGGAATTTACCATAAATTCCACTTGGCACATCCAATTTTTATTAGACATATGGCATTGTAGAGAAGAAATATCAAAGAACTACATAAAAGAAAGCTTCATAACTAGAAGGGCCAAAACTTGGGAGATACAACAAAATAAATATTGTCTAGCAGAACCACCTCAAAATCAAGGTTCAAAAGTGATACTTGGCCAACATGTCACCAAAAAAAGAAACTTCTACACCAAAGCCTCCAGAAATCCTACTTGGACTCTTGATGAAGGTGAAGAAATGCGTAGGGACATAAATGAACTACAAAAGAATATGGATTCAATGGAAGCTAATTTGGATACTAAGATGGATGATTTAAAAGGTGAGATCATGGAAGTATTGAAAAATTTCGTAACAGATAAGATACGTGAAAGTGAAAATGCATCCCATGAAATTCATGATGAGAACACAAGGAAGGTGAATCAAGAATGGAGAAACTCCAACTTTGGTTTGAGGACCAATCACGTTCCTAATATTGATATGAGGAAGTTTGATGGCAAGGACCCAATCACATGGATACTTCAGATGGAGCAATTTTTTGATCTCCATAATGTGCCACATACACAAAAGGTACGAAATTCTTTATTATATTTAGAACCTAATCAATTTGTATGGTATCAATGGCTTTGTTATAGAAAATCACTCATCACTTGGACAATTTTCACAGAAGAAATGATAGCACACTATGATGATACAAGGAGCAATACATTCTTTAGCCAATTGATAAATCTCAAGCAAAAGGGTTCAGTTACCAAGCATATTCAGAACTTCCAAAGATTGAATATAAAGGTAACTGATATTTCAGATGAGAACTTGATTGACATATTCATAGGAACTTTAAAGGATAAAATTCAACATGAGGTTCTCCTTTGGGAACCCAAATCATTGGAGAATGCATTTAAGGTGGCAAGAAATGTTGAAAGTAAAAATATGGCTATGGCTACTGGAAGGACCAATCATAACATCTATAGAGAGAATAATGCTCCTTCTTCTAAAACACCTCAACCTACAAGGTTGACACCTCAACAATTGGAGGAAATAAAATCAAAATGTTTATTCTTTAATTGTGACAGCAAGTACAATAAGGGACATAAGTGTGGTGAGAAGAAATTATTCTACATATATTGTGAAGAGGAAGAAAAACACGAACAAGAACCATCTCAAGATGAGAACGTAGAAGAAATTTCATCTGAAGAGTTGAATCACAGGATATCATGTAATGCATTGGCTAGAATTAGCACTCCTCAAACCCTCAAGATCGAAGGATACATCAAAAATAAAAAGGTAATAGT
>JASDQU010096655.1:3904-15007 GCA_032191745.1 Picea mariana | reverse complement strand
TTCCAAATCTGCAGATCTCTGGTTCAAAGGTTCTTCCTACTATCTAAATAAAGATCAGATCTGACATTATTGGTCCTATACTGGTGTTCTTTGTGTATCTTGTCTTGTTTATGATTATATGCTTCAGATCTACTATTCCATTGCTTAAAGTAAACCCTAATGCATGAGTAAACCTTCAAATAAATAAGCAAACATAACAAACAGTAAGCCGTTAGTGTTCCAAGCAAAACAAATTGGCTTGGGAATATTACATAATAAAACATCGTAAAAATGAGCATATGTGCAGTATGCAATAGAAAAATGTATGTGCATTGTTATCTCCAAATGAAATCCTGTGGTTGTTTTGTGTCCTTTACATTTCTTGTGTTTGCAAGACAAGCCTTAAAATATCATAGTATTCTAGATTGTATCATGGAAGTTCAACGAATGGAATTTAAGAATCTAAAGTGAGTAATCTTTTTTCTATGCCTTAAGTGAGGAATTTGAATAACAGGAAACTTAGCAACATATGTCAGCTTCTTTTGGTATTTCCGTATTGGGTATCTGATGTCTCTTCATTGATTTGAAATTACATTTCTAATGTGAAATGGAATGTTAAACAGCTAGGTGTTATCTTCTTGCCATCTCTTGTTTTAAAGTCGGGCATAAAGTTTTCATGCACAGATGATTATGGCCTTCAGCAGGTATGCGCTAAAATCTCTTAGCAATTCAATTGACACTAACAATGATTTTCTCTATCGATATATTAAGTATTATTGCATGCCTTTTTTAGTTTTCGTTTCTATATTTGAGTCCTTGCAGATTGTTGTCTGAATACCATTACGTTTAAGCCTTGATTTTCACCAGCTCAAAGAAAACCCACAGATTGGTTGAATTTTCAATATCGCTATGAACAAAGCTCCTGCAGAAATGTTGCTGCAGTAAGTCACTGCAAGCAATTATGAAAGTGATGGTCATGTATATGATTTTGAGAATGAAGATTGCAACTTCAGTGATATTTTTATGCAACAAAGGAATGTAGATGAATTTTGAGAAAAATAAAACTTTGTTTTGATTTCAATTCTCCTTTCCAAAGCATTAGTGGCATGGGCGACCTTATTCTAGTTTTGGTAAATCTAAAGAATCGAGATAGAGACAGACATAATTCACTTGAATTGAGTTTTTAACATTGTGAGTGGCATCATGCAACACTGAAATTAGTTTACTTGTCCAAGTGACTAGCGTGCCAAAGTTAGAAGTATTTGCTCAATGCTATGGGTCTAAGGAAAAGTACCATTAAAATTAGCAAGAGTTGTGCTTCTCTGTATCCCATGCAAATAAATTTGTTGTATTTACACTTCTATTAATACATGCTTCATATTGATATGAAAATTTATTAATTGTTAAATTAGGAAGATATGCCTTGTTCTTTTAGAGTTCAGTACATGCTTTAACCAAAATATAGATGGTACTAATACAATCAAAGTGTAATCTATTACTTTATCACTTTCTCTCTTATCAGTGAGATTTATTTTTTGAGAAATACTAATAAAATCTCTTTGGCTATGTTGCTGCACTATGAGTGTTAAGTTTTTACTTTTGTTATTAGGTTATTTCCAAATTTCATGAGCATTCAATGCATTTCCAAAACAATAGTATAAAGAGGATCACTGAAAGAAACACAATCACAAGGTACGCAACATTTTGTCCTGGGAAACCCTCATGGGGGAGAAAACCCAACAAAACTTCCTCAATAATATATTGCCAATACAATGCCAAGACTAAGACCAAAACACCAAAGGCAGACCAAGACCAAGCATGCACCTCTCTTCTCCTTCGTTAGACTTCTTCCTGCAACTGCAACTGTCTTCAAGATATGTGCACTAGATGAGTGAGTGAGTGTGTACAAATGAGACACCATCCTCACATATAAATACAAGTTGTGAGGTCGCGCTAGGGTTGTGTCTCTTCACTTGGTGGAGCCGACTTCTCCTAGAAGTGGCTAAAACCACTTTATAATTATTAGAGGCCAACTTTACAAATACCACCATACAAATACAGTTTGACCAATCCACAAAAGGGGATTTGATCTTATACAAGACCCGACTTGATCAATCCGCAAAAGGGGATTTGATCTATACAATAATAACTCAAATATAACTAGAATATTCTTCGAAGTTACAATATTTCAACACTCCCCCTTAACGAGAAAGGTATTCTACTGACATGACTCAATACAACATCATCAAGAGAACGAGAGGGCAGCATCATCATCAGCATATGGAACACTGACTAGCACATCTATAAATCATCGGAAGTTTTTCTCATCATCAATATCATCATCGTTTATAGGATGGAGCTGGAGTAACATCATCATCATCATCATCATCATGACGCTGGAACATCAACATCAATAGCATGAAGTTGGAATAACATCATCAACAACATGAAGCTAGAACAACATCATCAACAACACAAAGCTGGAACATCATCAACATGTGGCAACAGAAAGAGACAGGTGCTTCAGCAACAACATCAGTGGTACTCTGACAGACCGTCCTTACTAGATCTCCGGGATCTTCCCAGGAATCATAAGATTCCCTAGGATATAAAATCCTAACTGAGCTACCACTACTGACCACAACTAGCATATACATGCACAGGTACTCTGACAAACCGTCCTTATTGGACCTTCAAGATCTACCCAAGGATGGTTTTCCCCCTAGGATATAAAATCCTAATGGAGCTACCCGTTGTTGGTCAGGATACCATAGTATCATCAACATCACTCCCCCTTTCGAGGGAGGTTCTTGCGGACCATACCAAGCTTGTCTCAGAAGTACTCAAACTTCACGCGAGACAGAGGCTTAGTCAACACATCTGCAACCTGCTCATCTATGCCAACATATTGGAGCTTTACAGCTCCCCTCTGCACCATATCACAAATGTAGTGATACCGGATCTCTATGTGCTTCGTCTTATCATGGAAAACTGGGTTCTCCGTCATCTTTATACAGCTCTCGTTATCACATAGAATCATAGTGGCTTCCATCTCCAAATCGAACAGACCTGTCAACAACTTCCGAAGCCATATAGCTTCACAACTAGCGGAACATGCTGCAATTTACTCCGCTTCTGTCGTGCTAAGAGCAATACTGGATTGCTTCCTGCTTTGCCATGAAGTCATGGCTGACCCCAAACTGAAACAACATCTTGAAGTGATCTTCCTGTCTGAAGCACTTCCAGCCCAATCTGAATCAGTATAACCATATAGTCTGAAGTCATGATCTCTAGTATAACAGAGACCATAATCCAACGTACCCTTAAGGTATCTCATCACATGCTTTGCAGCTACAAGGTGAACACGTCTCGGCTCCACTAGATACTGACTCAAGGTGTTCACAGCAAAGCATATATCTGGCCTGGTATTCGTCAGATACATCAACGGACCAATAATATGTATGTATAGAGTAGCATCAACCAACTCTGACGAAGTATCAACCAGGAGCTTCAAATTCGTTTCGATAGGTGTGGTCATGGCTTTACATTCCAACATGTCAAATCTCTTTTGTATTTCAACTGCATACTTCCCTTGGTTAAGGAATATCTTCTCTCGGCTCTACCAAACTTCAAGACCTAAKAAATAATGCATCAGGYCTAGTCYTTCATCTCAAATTYTACAACGAGCTTCTTCTTGCAATCTGTGATGAGCTTTTCTTCTYYTRTCAAGAATAAATCATCCACATATAGTAGCAATATAACTGGCTCATCATTCATAACCTTGAAGTAAAGGTTAGGATCARCTTTACTCTTKGTAAAGCCCAAGCTTGTCARGAAACTATCAATTTTGCCATACAACGCTCTAGGAGCTTGCTTCAACYCRTACAGAGCTTTCTTCAACCTACAGACATGAGTCTTTCTATCTTCAACTTCAAACCCTTGTGTTTGTTCTATATACACTTCTTCTTCAATAATACCATTTAAGAAAGTTGTTTTTACATCCATCTGGTGCAACGTCCACTTCATTTTGGCTGCAAGAGCTATGATGGTCCTGATAGAAGTGTATCTGGCTATAGGAGCAAATGTTTCTTCATAGTCAATACCTTATGTTATCGCACAGTTTGTAGTCAAGGTAAAGGACGGATGAAAGAAGGGCAAACTGGTGTAACTGAGACTATCCTACCACTGTCACCTCAATAGGATAGCTCTTTCTGTTTAAGGTGGTAGGCCCCGGGGAGACGTCCCCGGTGACCTGGGGTTTTGAGAAGGCAAAGGTTTGAAAGGCTAAGTATAAAATTCCCCCTGACAAGTCACCATCGATCAGAAAGTCTTGGCTAATCAGCTAATAAAGATAAATAATAAACAAGAAAGTGTACCTACCCGAGACAAAACAACAAGGAAACTATACATGTGCAAGATTACTTGCTAGTCAATACTTCATATAATCAAAGACTTTCTGATAATAAGCAATTGACCAATAATATTGATGAAGTAAATCAATGTTTATACAACAGCAATGATTACAATATGTCATTTCACAATAAATGCTAAGAAAGCTTCACAATTATCAATAGCAATTTATCATCAATGTAATAATACTAGAAGCAATGCTTTCGCCAATCTTTCAATTGCTTTAAAGACAAATAAATGCTGCAATGTATAAGGATAACTCAAGTAGATGATAACAGCGATAGGGTTAGTAAATGTTAGTCTAAGCTAGGGTTAGAAGTAGTTAATGATTGTTCAAGAATATTTAGAAGTTGTGTGTGATCAAGGTACTCAACACAAGAAGTCTTAGATCAGTGCGTTATTAGGGCAAATGGAGWCAAAACGGCGGCAAATGTTGAAGGGTCGTGATGATAGTGATATGGCTAAAGACAAGAGGGTTAAATGTTGAGGTGTTGCTAAGGCAAGGCCTCAACAATGAAACCCTAGGGGAGAAAGGCTCACTAAGGTGTAGAAACCCTTGGCCTTAGTGCTTTCTCCTCCTTCTTTAGCTCATTAACAAGATAAAAACGGCTAGCTTGAGTGATAAATGCTATGGCTAAGGACAAGAGAGTTTGATGATGAAGTGTTGCTAAGGCAAGGCTTCATCAATCAAACCCTAGGGAAAACGACTCACTAAGGTGTAGAAACCCTAGGCCTTAGTGTGTTTTCTCCTTCCTTGGCTCAAAGACAAGATAAAAGCCAGCTAGGCTAGAAGAGTAGGAGTAGAGTGTTGCTATGGCAAGGCTCTATCTAACTTCAGCAAATCAAAATGGCTCTTGGCTTGTCTTAGTAGGGACATGAAACAAGGACACCAACATGTGCTTGTCCCCTAGGGTTTAATCCAGCAAATTATAACAACAAAATGCAAGTAAACAATAACATAACCATTCAATAAAGAAGTGTTTAGCAGAAATTCAATTACATCCACCAAGCACTCATGTAGCCAAACCCTAGTTGTAAACCTTCCACCAAGAAATTTCCAAAATAGCCAAGAAAGAGACTCCTTCAACAAGTGCACATAAATTTTCAGCCAAAAACCCTAAAGTAGGGCACAATTTTCAGACCTCACTATGTGTGAGTGAAAGATGTTTAAAATGAAAGTTTTATCTCTCTACTTATACAATACCAAGTGACCTTAATAAAATTTAGGTCGCCAAAAGGCCGACAAGGCCAAAATACCAAATAATATTGTTTTACATTAAATGTAATAAATTAAACCCTAATCAAGCAAAAGTAAGATGTCATGCCCTTTCTAGGGTGATGTTAGCCCTTTTTAGGGCAGCATAGGCCTCCTGGAATAAAACGTTAACCCTCCTTGGGCTTCTCCAAGTTGCCACACGTGTTATACTGCCATAATTGTCTCCCCAAAACGTCCACAATGTTGGATGACATCATGGGCATGTTGGGTGATGTCATGAGCCTTCTAAGGCCAACGTTCCAGTGGAGAGGGCACAACCCCCCTAAGTAAGGCTCTGTCAGGGTGCCTCTATGGAACGTCCTCTTCTCCAGTGCAAAACCCTTTGTCCTGTCTCTGGGTTCTCAGCATCCATCTGGTGGGCTCTTCAGCCCCATGGAGGTCTGAACTAATCATCTTCCCATGTGTACCTGTCCAATATGGTACCTGTCTGTCGGGTATGATCCTGCACATCAACAGATACACCCTCCATGGGCTCATAAAACCCCTTTTACCCAGTCAAGTGCTCAAAGACATTATACAAATCTGCAAGGCAAGTTTGGAGGAAGTGACAGGGCATCCTATTAGGCTAGTGTCCATTGGAAAAGGGATGTTTCCGGAAGAGATCAAATCCAAGTCATGTTAATGGGTGAGGTGGATAAGGGATGTCCTAACAAGAGGTGCAGTGATAGCAGGGAAATGCAAGGCTTACCTGTGGGTGCCTTTGTAGAAGGCGAGCTGCACCTATCCTGGATGCAAATGTTTCCAATTGCATTCATGCCTTTTATTCTTGTTTCTTTATTGCTTTTTCTTTCAAGAAGCTAATCAGGGGACACTGCCCTTGTGTGGTGACCAGTGGTGGAAATGTTACCCACAAGCATTTTCACGGAAACGAGAAGGATGGCTCGTGATGAGACCCCTTTCTCTTGGCCATGCAACCAAGAGCCACTACCCTGGCGTGGTAACCAGCTGCTAGTAGTGTCATACCGCTAGGTGCCCATGGACCTAATAGGTTGGCTCGTGATGAGACCCCTTATCCTATGACTAGGTCTTGTTTTATTATTTTTATGGGTCCCTCTTGTTTCTTGCTGAGAAGCTTTTTACTGCTTTCTCGGGGATCCCTGGGCGAAGCATCTCAAGGTTTTATTTTTAGGCTTTTATCTTTTGCCAGTTGCTTTTACCTTCTAGGCCTTTAGCCCCTTCTTCCCACAAGGCAAGGTGCAACCCTTAAATGATTGGTCAACCCAATGCCCAGACCAATGTAATGGGATGGATGAGCAAGAAGCAATATGGAAAGTGGTAAGTATGACGGGAGCGGACGATGACTTTTCATGAATCCCCTAGTGGCAACTCAAAACCTATGGGCACAAGCTTACTAGGGCATCCTGTCATTCCCCCCAGACATGGTCAAGTTGATAAGTATAAGATCCAAGCACCCATTAGAAACAAAAAGAACTAGATGCACATATTCAAAGGTTTTGAGGATCAAAGTGACACATATCATGATACCCGGACTCATAACCTCATGGAGCAAGAACCATCTCTGCTACAGGACCAAGCCGAGGTGATGGATGTTGTTGCTGCTGACAAAAGTGGAGGCGCTGAAAGGAAGGAAAGATGGGCCCTCCAAGGCCATGCTCAAGTCGACCTGGATCTCGGTACTCTGTGTCTAGGACATGTGGGCCTCGAGACATAATCTCCTTAGTTATCCCTAAAATGGGGGATAACATCTGGCTCCAACTTGGGGACATGTGCTCACCGTAGAGCACATGAGAACCTCAACATCTATGGCATAACCTGTAACCTGCTTGATCTCAATAGAAACTATCAGTAATCATTTGGGGTGGTGATATCACCCCCAACTCATATATATATATAACTGAAAGCAAGCATATGTACAAATGTGAAAGCAAACTACTCTAGCATGAAATGCAAATGGTATATACAATGAATGCAAATGCCTACTTACATGTACTTACCTGCTGGTTGGATGTTAGGTGTAGTCAAACGACCAGTGAAACCAATCCAGCAATGTCCCACAATACCTGCCTTTGTGCTTCATCATAAACCAAAACAGTGATAAGCACAAAAATAACATGGGTTAGAGAATGTATAGTATCGTTGGAAATCATAAAGTCTAACTCATGGAGGCGGGTGGGAGGGATAAAATCATGCCAAGTCAATCTCTGAGGAAAGTGCTCAATCCACTTCAGGAAGGGATCGTGAAAAGTCAAAGGTTCAGAACACTGACTCAAAAGGTCTGCAAGCTGGCTACTTAAGACATTTTCATAATATGAAACCTAGGAAGGGATTGACAAGGATCTAGTAGACGACTGGCAAACTCTTAAGGGAAAGTTGAAAAGCTGAGATGACAGACTTATTCTTGAAGTATTCAAGCAACCCTTGGACTCTAGGGTTTGCCCCAGAGGAAACTCAATACAAAAGACATATCTCCCAACTACACCTCTAGAGACACAACAGAGTAAAGTAATCGGAGGTGGCCGGAGAAAGTTGTCACAAGAATCCTTCTTCAGGCAAACAATGTCCTCACTCCTATCAAGACCTGAGCATAATGGTGGTCGGTAATCTTCTTCATGGAATGAATCCAAGCGCTCAGAGGAGTACTCATCAAAACCCTCAAGGTATGATCGACAATCATCAGGAGAATAAGGGACTAGGTCAACCTGGGGTGTTTGGAAAGTATCGGTAAATATATCATCCCCTTGTTGCCACTGGTCAAAAGTAACCTATTGTGATAATTGTGGAGGCAACACTTGGAAATAATTCTTAATGTCGTAAATGGGATCCATATCAAAACCAACTACATCCCATTTACGTCTTCCGACATGTATGAATTCATCAATATTATCAACCATGTTTCTATCTGTATCATAACATGAAGGATTCAAAATATCCAAGGGCTCATCCATCTCCTCCTCATTTCCCAAATCATAAAGTATAGAGTCATCAAAATCTTGGAGAGGAGGGTAACTTATTGTTTCTTCTTGTGCGGGATCTTTGAGGACTTGGGTGTTTTCAACATGCATCATTGTTTCATCCTCATGAATTGCCCCTTTGTCTTCAATTGTACAACAAGGAATATCTACTTTGTTCAAGGATTCCATTTCTCCTTCACTCTCTAAATCATGGAATAAGGTATCATCCAAATCCTGAAAAGGAAAACAACTAAGCTCATCGTCTTCTTGTTGCACAGGGGGAGAAGGTTCGTGGATGGATTCATCAGAGAAAGGAGGGTATGTTGACACTTCTTCATTTTGCTCAGGTTTCAGCTCCTCTTTAGCAGTCCTATGTTGATCCATGGTTTGTTCCCCTTCTTTTTGGAAATCAACAATAAAGTTCTCGAGGGCAACCAAACTCTCCATACTAAGAGTACCCGAGGTAAAGAGGTATCTTATCTCGGATAAGGAGATGTTTTGCTCGATTCTTGCACCCATGTTGTGAGCTTCATTGAACGTCCTTGGGCCCCTCTTACTAAGGGGAAAACCCAGCTGCACCAAAAGTGCATGGGTATAGAGATGGACAAGGTACTTCTCTTCAAGATGATGGATTTCAGGAATTTGATACAACATGTTCTCAAACCTATCCTGGAAGTTTCTGACAGTTTCATCCTCATCTTGCTTTATATGCTCAAGTCTTTCTAGTAGTACTGGGATGTCTTCCAACTGAATACCCCATCTCCCGAGAAAGGTTTCTTCAAATTGTTCCATAGTTTTGATGCTATCGGGGAGGTTGTCATACCACTCTCTAGCGTTGCAATAAAGACTGGCAGAGAAAAGTTTCATGACCAAGTCTTCAGCATCATCAATGATAGGGTGGGATAGAAAGAAATCCCAGAAGTTTCTCATGTGATAATCAGCTCCCTCCCTATCACCACCAGTGAATCTAGGGAGCAATTTTTTGTATTCAAGGGGCATTTGTTGAGGGTATCTCGGTATCTTACTCATGTCTAAAGGCTTGTAGTTTCCCGGATCCCATTGAGAAGTCATAGTTGGCTTCGTCATCAAAGGAGTCGCCAGATAATTTTCTTGAAATTATCAAAGAAATAAAGGAATCATCCTTTGTGGAGTCACCAGGTAAGCTTTGTAAGATAAAGATTCTTTGAGGAAAGGATTACCGAAAAAGTGTCGTCTTTTGAGGAGAATTGACTCAATTTTCCCCAGCAACGATGCCAAAATGTTATCGCACAGTTTGTAGTCAAGGTAAAGGATGGATGAAAGAAGGGCAAACTAGTGTAACTGAGACTATCCTACCACTGTCACCTCAATAGGATAGCTCTTTCTGTTTAGGGTGGTAGGCCCAAGGGAGATGTCCTTGGTGACCTAGGGTTTTGAGAAGGCAAAGGTTTGAAAGGCTAAGTATAAAATTCCCCCTGACAAGTCACCACCAATCAGAAAGTCTCGGCTAATTAGCCAATAAAGATAAATAATAACCAAGAAAGTGTACGTGCCTGAGACAAAGCAACAAGGAAACTATACATGTGCAAGATTACTTGCTGGTCAGTACTTCATATAATCAAAGACATTCTAATAAATGCTAAGCAAGCTTCACAATTATCAATGGCAATTTATCATCAATGTAATAATACTAGAAGCGACGCTTTAGCCAATCTTTCAATTGCTTTAAAGACAAATAAATGTTGCAATGTATAAGGATAACTCAAGTAGATGATAGAAGCAATAAGGTTAGTAAATGTTAGTCTAAGCTAGGGTTAGAAGTAGTTAATGATTGTTCAAGAATATTTAGAAGTTGTGTGTGATCAAGGTACTCAACACAAGAAGTCTTAAATCAGTGCGTTAGTAGGGCAAATGGAGTCAAAAAGGCTGCAAATGTTGAAGGGTCGTGATGATAGTGATATGGCTAAAGACAAGAGGGTTAAATCTTGAGGTGTTGCTAAGGCAAGGTCTCAACAATGAAACCCTAGGGGAGAAAGGCTCACTAAGGTGTAGAAACCCTAGGCCTTAGTGCTTTCTCCTCCTTCTTTAGCTCATTAACAAGATAAAAACGGCTAGCTTGAGTGATAAATGCTATGGCTAAGGACAAGAGAGTTTGATGATGAAGTGTTGCTAAGGCAAGGCTTCATCAATCAAACCCTAGGGAAAACAGCTCACTAAAGTGTAGAAACCCTAGGCCTTAGTGCATTTTCTCCTTCCTTGGCTCAAAGATAAGATAAAAAACGGCTAGGCTAGAAGAGTAGGAGTAGAGTGTTTCTATGGAAAGGCTCTATCTAACTTCAACAAATCAAAATGGCTCTTGGCTTGTCTTAGTAGGGACATGAAACAAGGACACCAACATGTGTTTGTCCCCTATGGTTTAATCCAGCAAATTATAACAACAAAATGCAAGTAAACAATAACATAACCATTCAATAAAAAAGTGTTTTGCAGAAATTCACTTACTGTTGAAATAATGTAACTGCAAAGTGTATTCTGATTATTATTTGA
>JASDQU010096654.1:2218-14374 GCA_032191745.1 Picea mariana | reverse complement strand
CATGAAGAAACATCATTTTCTCAAGGAATTTCATGTATTGTTATGCTGCTAAGATTGTTAAGGACTCACTCTTTGACAATAACACATTGGCAACATTTCATAGAGCCATTCACCTCTCCATTGAGTGGATGTGCTAGGAGTTCTTTCACTATCATTCTCATTTTTCTTATTGTAACAAGTGCAAGTTTGTGAGGGCCTCAAGAGCCTTCCTTCGGAGAAAGAAGGAACCATAGTTCTCTTCCTTCATTGTGCTTTGATTTCATCAATCAATCAGTCCAAAAACATTGGTGATATTGGTCTTTTTGTGTTTGTTATTTCTTTATCCATATGCTCATAGTTTTAGTTTGTTTTAATTTAATTCTTTCTTATAGTTTGTTTTGTTTCCTCTAACTTTTTCTTCCACAGCTGTCATGCTCTGCAAGACCCAACAGGGCATGTAAGCACCCTTGATTTTCTCACCAAGTCGACGAAAAGTGTGCAAACAATAGGCCCTAGGGGTCCCATCCTTCTTCTTCAGCGCCACCATCCTGTCAGCAACAACAAAATCTATCCCAACGGCCTGGTACTGAAGTAGTAGTGGGTCTTGCTCCATGAGGTAATGAGTCTGGGCATCATTGGATGTGTCACTGGGATTCTCAAAGAATTTGCATATGTGCGTTTAATTCTCTTTTGCTTCATGACGTCTGCTTGGAAATTATGCCTTTTAACTTGTCCATACCTGGGGGGGATGACATAACTCCCTAACAAGTTGGTTCCCTTAGGAGGGATTTTCCACTGAGTGGGTTTATGAAAGTTCATTGTGCATTTCCTTCCATACTTATCGCTTTTCATCATCTTCCCTCTCATCTATCCCCTACATTGTCTCTGACATTGGGTTTTCCAAGCTAGTAAGGTTTGTACCTTGCCTTCTGGGAAGAAGGGGGCTCAAGTCCCAGAGGTTAAAAGTAGATGGAAAAATTTAAATTCCAAAGATCAAACCTTGAGATGCTTTTCTGAGGGATCCCTGAGAAAGTAATAAAAGGATTCTCAGAATTAAAAGGGGGAACCCATAAAATATAATGAAACTCAAGACCTAGTTGGTGGATAGGGGGTCTCATCATGAGCTAGCCTATTAGGTCCATGGGCATGTAGCACTATGACACTACTATTCATATGGTCACCACACTAGGGTGATGGTTCTTGGTGGCATAGCCAAGATAAAGGGGGTCTCATCACGAGGCAACCTTCTCATATTCGTGAAATGCTTGTGGGTAACATTGTTACCACTGGTCACCACACTAGGGAAATGTCCCCCAACTATTCTCTTGAAATAAAAAACAATAAGAAAAAGAGTAAAAAGGCATTGAATGGGCTAGGAAACATTTTCATCCATGACAAGGCACAACTCACCCTCTTCAGAGGCACCCACAGATAAGACCTACATTTCCCTGTCATCACTGCACCCCTTGCCCAAACATCCCCCACACCATCTCATGAAATTACATGACCTAGATTGGTGTTCACCTGGAAACACCCCACACCTAAGGAGAATTAGCCCAATAGGACGTCCTGAAACCCTCTCCAAGCCTAGATTGTAGAATAGCATAATGTCTTTGAGCACTTATCTTGGAAAAGGGGGGTTTTATGGACATGTTTGGGTAACTTGATTATTATATGTGATTGAAATTACTATGATCCTTGTCACTTATGAGCCCATGGAGGGTGTACATGTTGTTGCTACAGGACCATGCCCGATGAACAGGTACATATCAAGAGATGATTAGCTCAGACCTCCATAGGGATAAAATCCCACCAGATGGATGTCGAGGCCACAACCAGGGGAAAATATCTACCATAGGCTTACACTATAGAAAAAAAAGGATGTTCCACTAGAGGCTCCTTGACAGGAATGGACCTAAGGGGGTCTTGCCATTACCCAGGAACATTGGCATTGGGAGGCCCATGATGTCACCCTTTTTACCCTTGACATCACCAACCATTAGATGGACATGATGGAGGCGTGCCAAGTGGCACATGTGGCATGATATGAAGGCCTTGGAAGGCCTAACATTTTTCTCATGGAATCCAATGTCTCACTTATGAGGCCCAAAGTCACCCTAGGAGGGCATGACATCACCTCTTCTACACATTTTAGGTTTTAATTTGTCAATTTTATGTAAAAAACTAGATTTTTGATGTAACTGGCCATGTCGACCTTTTTTGACCTAATTTGTAATTAAAGGTCATTTGAATTGTATAAACAAGGGAAAAATCCCTTGTATTTTTCATCATTTTTCACTCACACAAGTGTGAGGTATGAAATTAGGCCTCTTTCAAGTCTTATTTGTTGAACTAAGTGGTGTGCAACTCTTGGGGGGATCTTTATTTGGGGATTTTGTGCATTTTCATGGTTGAAAGTATTCAACTAGGGCTTGTTACTAGATTATTCTTGGTGAATGTAAGTAAAAACTTGCAATTTGTCTTTCATTGAATGGTTATGGTATATTTTACTTTTCATTTATTAATATTATGAAATTACTAGTGTGAAATCCTAGGAGAAAAGCACATGTTATTGTCCTTCTCTCAATAACTATCCACCTACTTGATTTTTCTAGAAGACATCTTCATTGAATCATATGATAGATTCCTACCTTAGTAGCACTTTAGTACCTTTGCTTCATTAATATTTTATTTGTTCCAAGCTTGACCTAAAGAAGAAGGAAAACCGCTAGGGCCTAGGGTTACGTACTTCCTAGTGGTCATTTTCCTTCTAGGGTTTGGATGATTGAGGCCTTGGTTTACCAACACCTCAACCATACCCCCTCTTTTCCTTAGTTCACTTATTATCATTTGTTTCCCTCAATATTTATGTTCCAAAAGTGACTCCATTAACCCTAAAGGAACTAGTTTGTACCTTACATTAGATTAATTGAAAACAACCCTTAAACCTTCTACTTCAAGATCTTTGCTAATAATTTGATGGAGATGCAGACCCTTCACAACCCACAGGTCGGAAGGTCCACGTGAACATAGGATCTATCCTTTCCTACTAGCCCGAAGAGCTTCATAATGGCTCTTCTATTTCCCTTTCAGGAAATCTGCACCCACAATCAACTTCAGTAATTCCCCCTTTGCACTTGGGAGATCAAACTTCACAACTTTGCGAATCCAGTGGTCGAGCGTTGTTCTCTCGAATCCCTGAAACCCAAAACAGTTGACGCTGACCTTTCCTCTTTCCTTTTTGGGATTTTCCCTATCGTGATTTTGGCGGTTGTGATGTCAAGCATCTTGTTCACGTGATTCTGAAACCCGATTTTCCGAAACTCCGATACACTCACGAGCTTTGACTTTCAATGGTCCTTCTGCTCCGTCGACACTTCGGACTTTGCAATATCGTGAATCCTAATGCAAAGGTTTTCAGAACTTCACTCTCCATGAAATTCTGAAATAGACAATGGAGTTTGACTCTTCGTCAATAGTACGCCACCTATCCACTTGCTGACTCCTCCATGGCCCACACAATGCTCTTAGATTTCGGGACTTCGCGATTTGGAATATTGCAATTCTCATTGCAATGTTTACGGGACTTCAACCCATGAAACCCCGATACAAGTATCCATGTGTAAATCCAATGGCCCTTGTGGCTTGGATCTATGGTCCTACTCTTCCCGAGCTTAGAACCTTTCAATGCTTTTTTCATAACTCCCCTCCTTCTCTGTGAGATCTGACGGCTCATGGGATTTCATGGACTCCCCACCAGGAACTCCGACCGTCCGTCTCTTCCTCTAAGAAATTTATGGGTTTGATGTCGCTACGCCTTCTTTCAGACTTTCAAGACTTGGTTTCTTTGCCTCCCTTCAATGACTTTGAAGGCTTCAGATCCCTTTGAACTTTCCATGACTCTGCATCTTTTTAGAAAAACACTTGCATGCACTCCTTGCGGAAAATTTCCAAACACTTTCAAGTGTTTGAATCCCTTCGACCCTACACACCCCTGCAACAACAGTATTTAAACTCTTCACTCAGGCTCGCAACCCTGAGACTTCACTCGACCTGCGCACTCCTTGCGCGGCTCCTGTGCCCAAATTCACTTTCATGGAAATAAGAACAAAAACTATCTCTCCTGAGCTTTCAGAGACAAACCTCTGAACCTTCTATCAATGCACTCCTTGCGGACACTTCAACTGCACTCCTTGTAGGAACTCTTGCTCAGATAGAGAAACAATTGAAACTCATTCCATTACCCTTTCCTCTCAGATTTTAAACATTCAACAAGAAATCATTCATACATAGCATAAAATCAATTGCATGACAGAAAGAGTAAAACATTCATGAGCATAACATTCAACATACATACACAGAGAACAAACACGACACCATGAATTTGAATCAAATCTTTTTCTATTAATTCAAATATATGTACATGGGTGTTCTTACACAACTCTCTGCATGCTCTTGCTCTTTCTTCTCTAACTGTTACAATGATACAAGTGAGGGTGTCTATATCCCATTTCCCTCTTTCCTTCTAAAACTGTCTAATCTACACATTCAATTCTACCTACTTACATTTAATTTCATAAATGCCTCCATCTACTAAGGACAAGAGAGAATCGCTCAAGGTCTGTTACATTATACAAGTGCGCCTTCATTTAATTATCACATTTAAGGTTGGCACATTAACTTCAAGGCAATTTCAAAATTTGCACTGGGTGGTTGTCCAACTGTCCTATGTTTCCGCGTTGGCTCGCTTGATGTTGGCGATGCTCCTGCATCATAATTCCTAACCCTAGATTATACTAAATTACTAAAATTCTTCCTATTGTTACAAAATTAATATAAAACCATATATGACAGTAGTAAAATACCCTAAAAGCAAGTGTTAACAATGATTTTACATTGCCTTCTTTGCTTCTGACAAATACTAGCATATTGCCAATTTTAGGTTATCATTTTGGGTCATTATTGAAGCTTGTTTAAGGCATAATTTTGAAGATATCATTATATATACATTGTTGTTATAAATTTTTGTTGCTTCATATTTATTATCATCTTATTGTTTTTTTTCAAAATCCAAGGTTTTATGAAGAACTAATATCAATTGGTACTTCCAAATAGTGTTTTCTTGTTGTCTTGTTCTAGGAAGGTACACTCAAGAAAATATTTTCTTCATCTTATTAAACCTTTGGGACTTTTCTTATCAGTGTGAGTTGTGAGAGGGAAATAAATTTTCTTGACACTTTTACCTTTTCCTTCTCAAACCCCCAAGTCAACGGGGAATTATCCCCTGGGCTTTCACCCCTAAATACAAAGAGGTGTCTTATTTAGGTGATAGTGATCGGAGAACCTCCTATTACGCCAATTTATTTTTCACTTACATTTGGATTTTGGGAAAGTAAAAATTGTGTGATAACATTTTGGTGCCACTGTCGGGGAACACTGAGTCAATTCTCCTCAAGACGACACTTTTCGGTAAGCCTTTAATTTAAAAAGATTACCTAGAGACTCCACTGAAGGTGATCCCCTCATCCCTTTGATAGTTTCAAGAAAACTATCTAGAGAATCCACAAACCTCAAGGAGGTATACTAAACCTCCCCAGTCCTTTAGAAGAAAACCTCCCCGAAACTATGTTGTAGTAAAATCATTATTTGCAGGCAATATTCCTTTGAACATGATGTCTAGCATAGGAACTCAAATTGTTAATCCAAACCAAGCTAACAACCAAAAGTAATGGGCATCCAAGACTTTCAAACTGTTAGACATGACAAGTATACCAGGATACCCTAAGAAAATTCCCCCTAAGTATGAGAAGTGGTTTTGCTAAATTCACTAGTAATGATGTACTCAATGTCGAGGATCATATGCGTAATTTTTGGGTTTTCTTTAAGTTTCATCCCATCGGTGGTGATGATGAGGATATAGCTATGAAATTATTCTCTGCTACCCTCCACGATGGCGCTATATGTTGGTACAATGGTCTCCCTAATTCTAGTATTAAAACCATGGATAAATTAGAGGAAATATTGCTCAAATGATGGAGTGTCAAGGAAGACCCCAAGATGTTGTCGATAAGGTTGAATAACCTCGTAAAACAAGATAATGAAACAGTTAGAGAATTCCATGACAAATTTGAAAATTTGATGCAAAAGATATTAGTGAGCCATCATCCTTCTGATAGTCTCCTTCTCTTTATTTATGTTTATAGGACAACTGGGATATCTCCTTAGAGATAAATCCTCTAAGACAATCCAATAATCCCAAGAGGTAGCTACAAGTATTGAAGACAACATTTCATCATCTAGAGTCAAACCTTTCTCAGCCCCAAGAGTAAGAATGGATGCTAAACCTAAGATAGTTCACAATGTTGAACCTACCTAAAAAATTAGGGCTATATTGGCAAAGCTTCAACTAACTGTAAATGGCATGGTAAAAACCCAAGAACTAATGATGAATAGGATTGTCAACCTAGAAAGAACTCAAAAACAAGCTCATAGGTTTCCTTACAAAGGAAAATTTCATAAAGGGAACCAAGTTTTTATACCAAAGAATGATCAAGAGGTTCCCAATACTTTAGCCCCTATGAGTGTAGTATATGAAAACCCTTGGTGCTTACAATTCAGATTGTCACATTGGGAGCATGAGTGTCCTTTCAACAATGGTGATCATGACCAAGTAAACATTGTTGACCATACCATTGAAAATCCTCAATAGTGACTTAATTTCACATTTAAGAACATCAATAAGGCATAAAGGAAGCATCCAGGAAGGCTAGGATGGAGGTGATAAATAACCTTGACAAAGAATCAAGAAAAAAGTTGAAGAAGCAATAATTCCAAGTATATACTACGAAAACAATAATGAACCAATTTATCTCTATCGGTCCTGCAATATCACAGACAAGACCTCCACATATGAACATAATTCTTCCTAAGAATCCTTCCAAGATTGACAAAGTGGATTTAAAATTTTACTTTGAAGGTGCACTAGAAAAAATGCATGTGACCATTCCATTAAGAGAAATCGTCAAAGTCCCATCTGTAAAAGAAAGGTTCAATTTTTTTTTCAAAATTTCAGATGGACCAATGAACGGAATGTTACAAGCATATCACTTTAGGGTTTAGTATGATGGAAATCCACCCTTTTTCATGACCTTTTCGATTAATAACAAATGACTTAACAACTGTATGCTTGATTCGGGAGAAGGTGCTAACATGATGTCTTTGAAGGTCATGGAAAAATTAGGCCTAAAGGTCACATATCCTTACAAAAATGTGTGCGGTTTTGAGTCCAGGGCCATACCCAATCATGGGGTAGTTGAGAATCTTGAAGTATGCCTTGGAAGATACCCCAAGAAAGTGATCCAAATGGATATTGTGGTGGTGGATGTCTTAGACGTGTGGGGAATCCTATTATCCAGGAAATTTGTTGCAATGTTGGGAAGAACCTTAGAGATGGATCTCACTTATATTAACTTTCCTATGAATGATGGATTAATAATATGCCTCCTGAATGTGCCAATGACCAAGGTCCATGTGCAATAAATTGGTAATGATATTGGAACTAACGAGACACATAAGCCAATCAAAGAGAGTCTTCCCATATTTTTCCCTGATGATTTTCCTTTCGCTTCAGAGGAATACTTTGATCAAATACAATGGTCAAAGAAGGAGTATCAACAAATCCTAAACAAATATAAGGACAAAGAAGTTGGGGCTGTAAAATTATTAAAGAAAGGAGAAGATAACATATTGATCTGACCATCCCAGCAAGAAGTCTTCACAGAAGAATCCCACCATCCTCCCTCGGGACAATGTACTAGAGTTTTACAAGAGATAGCCAAATTTAAGACCAAGTATTACAAAGAGGGAGATACGGTCTAGATGTGGGATAAAAAGAAGGGAGAGACTACTAATTTCATAGGGAATGCACAATTTTGTCTTAGGCCCTTCAAATTCAGAAGGAAGTCAACCAATTATGGCTACTATTTATCTACTTTGGAAGGAAGAAGACGCCCATTACCAGTTGGTGGAAACCTCCTTAAACCCCATCTGGGGGAAGAAAATTGACTTCATAGGTAAGTGCAGGTAAGTAGGTAGGAATTTTTCATTCATTGTATATGCCATATGCATTTCATTCTTTAGTTATATTTCCATTTGTACATATGATTTCTTACTTGTATTTTATCTTATCATATATGAACCATGGGTGACATCGCCACCCCAAATTATTATTGATCATTTATGTTGAAATATAGTAGGTCACAGGTCATACCAGAAATGATGAGGCTCTCATGCACTCTATGATGAGAACATGTCCTTGATTTGGAGCTAGATGTTATCCCCTATCTTAGGCATAACTAAGGATATTATGTTGCGAGGCCCAAAGGTCCTAGACATGGAGTATCGAGAGCCATATTGAGTTGAGCTTGGCCCTGGAGGGCCCATACTTCTTGTTCAGTGCCTCCATCCTATCAAAAACAACAACATACATCTCATCAGCCTAGTACTGAAGTAGCAGTGGGTATTTCGCAATGAGGTAATGAGTCCAGGTATCATGGTATGTGTCACTCTAATTGATCCAGATTATTTTCGGCACGAAATGCGAGCGGAGATATAATAAAGAAATGCACAGCGATATCGTAGATATTCAATAATATAACATAAATGTATCAGATATGCAACCATAAACACAGATATACAGTAATACACGATTTCTATTAATGAAATAAATGTACAAAGACTGTAAAAATACAGAGTGAAAGACTCTCTAGAATGGTGGCAGCTTATCTCTGAGAAGATATGTGACGTCTACTCGCATTCTCAAGAACATGGTTACAATGAGGCTCTGAAGGCATTTTTACAATAAACAAGAATGCCCAAAACCCTAGACATTAGAAAACCTAACCCTAGGATATGAAGCGCCAAAATTCACATGGGCCCCGTTTGGGTACGTGAGTACAACAACCTCTTGGGGTCGTAACTTTTGCATATGATCTCCGTTTTAGGCGCGTGATAGCTCGTTGGAAAGGTATTGTAGAGGAGATTCACTTTTTGGTATCAATTATGCCTTTGACTATTATTGAGAACCTCGATCT
Source organism: Picea mariana (assembly GCA_032191745.1). Taxonomy (NCBI): domain Eukaryota; kingdom Viridiplantae; phylum Streptophyta; class Pinopsida; order Pinales; family Pinaceae; genus Picea; species Picea mariana. Next base: position 5,303 of record JASDQU010096654.1, on the reverse strand, counting down.
CAAAAAACCTTCAGTTGGGCCCTCAAAATGGCCCCGTAAGTTAAAAACTGCTAAAAATAGTAAATTGCCAAAATTGCCATAAAATTGTTTTGAGCCAGTCGGAAAAGGTGGGTGGCCACTGATATCCACCTGGATCACTGATTCTCAAATAATTTTAATATTGGAATTTAATTCTCTTTTGCTTCATGACGTCTACTTCAACATTATGCCTTTTAACTTGTCCATACCTAGAGGGGATGACATAATGCCCTAGAAATTTGGTTCATTTAGGCGTGAATTTCCACTAGGTGGGTTTATGAAAGGTTATTGTCCATTTCCTTCCATACTTATCAATTTTCATCATCTTCCTTCCCATATATCCTCTACATTGATTCGGGCATTGGGTTTTCGAAGTTAGTAAGGGTTGTACCTTGCCTTATTGGAAGAAGGGAATAAAGGTCGAGATGGTAAAAGTAGATGGGAAAAGTTAAAAGAAAAAGACCAAACCTTGATATACTTCTCCCATGGATCCTCGAGAAAGAAATAAATTCCTTCTCAACAAGAAGAGTGGGGACCCATAAAATATAATAAAACTCAAGACCTAGTTGGTGGATAGGGGGTCTCATCATGAGGCAGCCTATTAGGTCCATGGGAATGTAGTGGTATGACACTATTATTCATCTGGTCACAACACCAGGGTAGTAGCTCTTAGTGTCATAGCCAAGAGAAATTGGGCCTCATCACAAGCTAGCCTTCTCATCGTCGTGAAATGCTTGTGGGTAACGTTTTCACCATTGGTCACCACACCAGGGAAGTGTTCCCCGACTATTCTCTTGAAAGAAAAATAAATATGAAAAAGAGTAAAATGGCATTGAATGGGATAGGAAAAAATTGTATCCATGACAAGGTGCAACTCACCCTCTTCAGAGGCACCCACAGGTAAGACCTATATTTTCTTGTCATCACTGCACCCCTTGCCTAAACATCCCCCACACCATATCATGCACTTACATGACCTGGATTGGTATTCACCTGGAAACACCCCACACCTAAGGAGAAGTAGCCCAATAGGACGTCCTGAAAACCTCTCCAAACCTGGCTTGTAGAATAACATAACGTCTTTGAGAATTTGTTTGTGAAAATAGGGGTTTTATGCGCATGTTTGGGTAACTTTATTTTTAGATGTGACTAACATTGCTATGATCCCTCTGTTGGATTACTGAGAGTGGGGGTCAATCAGTAATAGAGAAATTATATTCCTTTTTAAACCAAACAATCCAAGTGTTATATCAATGTAGAATTATCATCCTATAATGAGAAAATGAACAACCATACACATACATAGTATACCAATGTTTTACGTGGAAAACCAAAGCAGGAGAAAACCACATAATGTGTTTTCTTATATGTATTGAAGAATTACATTCATTGGAAGCACCAAATTCCTTTGTTTTCCATATCCAATTGGAAGGAGGCTCCAACCCCCTAGTTTCTCAGGATACAACCTGAGGGAAGCTCCAACACCCCAATTCTCTGGCTACAACCAGAAGGAGGCTACAACCCCTTATGTTCTCTGACTAGAACCACATGTCCTTTCACGTCCAACCGCCCTAAAGTAGAAGTAGAATGATGGAACCACTGTCACACTATCACTGTGATATATATCACCATAAACCTATACCAATAAACCTGAACCATGCATCAACCATGTATCAACCTTTAATTAACCTGTACGATAAACAAGTGCATCAACCATGCACCAACCTGTACCAAACAACCTGTAATCAAATTGTACCATAAACAAGTGCAACCAACCATGTACCAAGTATGTACCAATCATGTGTCAACTACTCATCAACTATGACTCATCAGTATGTACCAACATCATCAACTATACACCTCATGTATGTGCCAACTCATCAACTACTTGTCTCAACCATGTACACAACATGTACCTTAACAAAAATACCTCATCAATTTCATCATCCAAATATGGTTTGTAACTTTAAATAGACATGGTGTATGTGATCACATACCTACAAACCTTCCTTAACTTTAACAACAAGAGACTAGCATTTTCATCAAACTTTTCTTTAGTATCACATGACTAATTTTGGATTAGTCAACAACCCTAACTTGAAATAATCATAACTTTGTACCTATAATGAATAAATATATGAAAATTATACACAATGTTCTTCAGTCTAGTTTATGCAATTACTTCAAGTGTCACTACTTGTAACCTCTCATAAAAGCAATTATAGAAAAAATGCATACCTTGCTGAATTATGTCTTATTCTAGAGAGTGACCTTGTAGAGCATTCCCCGCACATAATATTTGTTGAATAAATTTGAAACTAATACATAGAATACTATAGAGTGTACTCTAAAAAAAACCTTTGGTCTTACTGAATTTGGATCTATTATGAAGAACTTATGACATTTTTACCCAAAACACCTGTTTTAGACTAGTTTTAGGACTGACCACAAACCCTATTTTCCACGGCGTGTAACTCCAAAAATAAAAGGAACCACAAGCTCAATTTTTTAACACAGATACTTGGATATAGTTCCTCAATTTCATAGAAATTTCATGGTTTGAATAATTCTAGAAAAAAATTTATTGTGAAAATGATGAGATGACCTATAAATAACGTACCTTAGAAAGGATCATCAAAAGAATTTATCCTTCCTTGAATTCCAGCCTTCTTTTCTTCACCTTCCCTAGGAAATTAGGCTTATATGTCCTTTGGTTACCTTAGAAACCTATAGATATTCAATATTCTCAAGTGTGATATGAAATGAGAGAGCCTTGCCTCTTATTTATACTCTCCAAGTAGCTTCCTTAAAAACATCTTCTAGGTCACTTTGCCCACTTTCCTTATTTTAGGGTTAACCCACTTCTAATTTCTCCATTAAATTTATTATGTAAATAATTCATTTGTATTCACTTGGAATTATGGTACGCTCATCACTTCAATTTATTATTTATCTTCTAAAATCTCTTAAACCACTTTGACTACTTTGACCTTTTTGGGCTTCTAGATGACATATGAGGGTCCTCCAACTTCGTAAGGCCATAACTCTCAAACCGTGAGAAGTTATG
>JASDQU010096648.1:9154-21629 GCA_032191745.1 Picea mariana | reverse complement strand
ATGTTGATTATCGATGACTACTCCAGACTTACTTCGGTTGCCTTTCTCAAAGAAAAAACTGAAGCATTTGAGAAGTTTAAAATATTTAAGGCTTTAACTGAGACTCAAACAGGGAAGAGGTTAAAGGAAGTAAGATTAGACCGGGGAGGAGAGTTTATGTCAAGATACTTCAAGGAATTCTACAATGAGCATGGGATCAAGAGAGAATACACAATCCCAAGAACTCCACAACAAAATGGAGTAGTTGAGAGGAAAAACAGAACAGTGCAAGAAATGGCTAGGTCAATGATGAATGAGAAGAACATTGGTCAAACCTACTAGGTAGAAGCAATACACAAAGTAGTCCATGTTCTTAACAAATCCCACCTCAGACCACAAAGTGACAAGACACCTTATGAACTATGGTTTGGAAGACCTGCTTCAATTAAACACTTCAAAGTCTTTGGGAGTAAATGCTATATAAATAATAATGATGAAAACCTTGGCAAATATGATGGCAGGACTGATGAAGGTATCTTCTTAGGGTATGCTACAAATAGTAAAGGATACAGATGCTATAATAAGAGGTTGGATAAAATGGTTGATTGTATTGATGTAAAAGTTGATGAAGGAATCCCAACAAGAGAGATGTATAGAAATGAGTCTTCTATAGAAGACATAGCTGAAGCTGACGATAAACAGGTCCAAGAATCAGAAAATGAAGGCTCTGAATCAGATGAAGACTCAGATACTCAGAAAGACTCAAATCAGCAGTCAACTGCAAATTGCTCCTCCAGAATCATTCAAAAGAATCATCCTGCAAGTCAGATAATTAGAGAAAAAGACAAAGGTGTAAAAACCAGGAGAAAGCTAATCAAAACCACCAAACAATCTCATATAGCTTTCATATCCATGCTGGAACCCAAGAATTTCAATGAAGCCAACAAAAATGATCACTGGGTTAAAGCAATGAATGATGAACTTGACCAGATTGAGAAAAAAAATACGTGGGAGATGGTTCAAAGACCTGAAGGTAAAAACGTCATTGGCTCCAAATGGATCTTTAAGAATAAGTTGAATGAGAAAGGACAAGTTATCAAGAACAAACCAAGGTTAGTCTGTAAAGGCTATGCTCAGATAGAAGGACTAGATTTTGGTGAAACATTTGCACCCGTATCAAGATTAGAAGCTATCAGAATGTTTCTTGCCTATGCTTGTCATAAAAGGATTAAAGTCTAGCAAATGGATGTCAAGTCATCCTTTCTAAATGGAAGATTCTAAACCTGTGGGTAAACCTATGGTAACTGGATGTAAATTAAGAAAGGATGATGATTCACCTGATGTTGATCAAAGCTCATATCGATCAATGATAGGTAGCCTGTTGTACATCACAGCATCTCGCCCAGACATAATGCATGTTGTAGGAATGGTAGGAAGATATCAGGTTGCACCTAAATAGAGTCATTTGCAAGATGTCAAAAGGATATTCAAGTATTTTAAAGAAACAATGACTTATGGTCTGTGGTATCCTAGAAATCAAAATCTTCAACTAACCACTTATTCAGATGCAGATTGGGCAAACTATGTTGATGAGAGAAAAAGCACCAGTGGAGGAGCATTCTTCCTGGGTGACTCCTTAGTAGCCTGGCTTAGTAAAAAGCAAGGTTCCATTTATTTATCAACCACAGAAGTAGAGTACATTGTTGCTACTATCTGTTGCACTCAGGTCTTATGGATGATTCATACACTTGCAGACTTGGAGGTAAAATACACTGCACCGATCCCAATTCATTGTGATAACACTAGTGCCATCAGTGTGTCTAAAAATCCTGTCTTCCACTCCAAGACCAAGCATATTCCCATAAAATATCATTTTCTGAGAGAGAAGGTCACCAATCAAATTGTTCAGGTCCATTACATTCCCACTACAAAACAAATTGAAAACATCTTNACACTAGTGCCATCAGTGTGTCTAAAAATCCTGTCTTCCACTCCAAGACCAAGCATATTCCCATAAAATATCATTTTCTGAGAGAGAAGGTCACCAATCAAATTGTTCAGGTCCATTACATTCCCACTATAAAACAAATTGCAGACATCTTTACAAAACCCCTAGCCAAGACACCTTTTGAATATCTCATACAGAAGCTGGGTGTCATCCTGTCTCACATCTAAGAGAGTCCATCCTGCTAGGGGGAGTCCTGTATTGGTTGCATATCTGATACCTCCTAAAATTAATGAAACAGCTCAGGGGGAGCATGTTTTCTTTGACATTGATGTCAAAGGGGGAGAAAAGAACAGGGGTGCCTTTCTTGCCATCAATGCCAAAGGGGGATATTGTTGGCATGTTTTACAGACAGTGTATGCTTTTCATTGATGGCAAGAACACCGATGGAAAAGATCAGCATGATCAGCAATACAGTGATAATGGAAGAGGAGGAGCAACAGTGAACATTAGATCTTATTCAGAATCCCCGTTGATCGTCAGATATGAATTCAGAGAGGAATAGCATGCAGTAGACGAGAATAGATCTCGAGCGTTCGATCTAAGTGTGGGGTACATCCATCATTGGATCAGGGAGGACCTGCACATTCATTAAAGAACAAGAAGAGGCGAAATGCGAAATGCCGAAATATGTTGGTCTGAATCCATTTCAGAGTTTCGTGGATCGAGACTTGAAGGCTTGAGACCCTTCATCATAAGGTGACAAAATTGCGAAGTGGTGAAATCGCGAAGTGGCAAAATCACGAAGTGGTGAAATCGCGAAGTGGAGAAATCGCAAAGTGACGAAATCGCGAAATGAAAAATGGAGAAATGATCCTAGCCATTGGATCAAGGTGCGATGTAGGCCGTCAGATCCAGGAGGTGAATATGGCAGACCACATCAGAAAGGACAGTCGTGGACCGTTGGATCAAGAGGATGCATGGTGAAAAATTAGAGCACCACAAAGACTCCATTTCGGAGTTTCACAGGTCGTGAAATTAAAAGGAAAGAGGTTTAAACTCACGATATGTGAAATCGCGATATGATCTGAGCCATCGAATCAAGATTAGATCTGGACCTTCGAATCATAGGACACGTGGCGAAATATCGTCATGTCGCTGACTATAAAGTCAAAGGAACGAGGTTCCCTAACCTCTCGAATTCACGATATGCAAAATCACGAAACTATCTTAGCTGTCAGATCGAGGTTTGTTCTGGACCGTTGATCCAGCTCCATCTTGGAGCTTCGCCTATCGCGAATTGGAGTGACGAGAACCTCCATCACAGGAATTGTGAGATGCGAAATCATGATAAGATCAGGACTGTCAGATCGCTAAGAACGTGGATCGCTGATTTGAGCTCCATTTCGGAGTTTCACCTATCGTGACTTGGAGTGACGAGAGCCTCCATCTAAGGAATAGCGAGATGCAAGATCGCAAAAATATCTAGACAATTGATTCATAGAGATCGTGGACCATCAATCAGGGTCGATGAAGATCATGAGTTTGCAGCACCTTTTAGTGCAAACAGTGGTCACTGCCTATGGTCACATGGAGGAAGGACCTAGTGCAGATAAGCTCCACCTCGGAATTTCGGGGATTGCATCTGGTATGAATGCCAAAATACAAAAAAGGTGAAATTTCACTGTAGCCGGTGGTCACCGCTTGTGTTCATGTAGAGGAGGGACTTAGAGCATCCAAGCTCCTTTTCAGAGCTCGTGACATGAAGAATCAAGATGCCTCATCGCAGAATCTCCGAATTATGAAAGTGCGAAATGCATGAATCACGACAATATACTTCAAAGATAATCCAATGGGGCAAATGAAACTGAAGGAGATCAGAGGGTTACTATTGCACGTCACAGTGTAACTGCCAGAAACCACTGATGGTTTCTGCCAGAGGACTCGAAGACACTTCGAGGTGATTAATAGAGGAGATGAAGAGTCTCTGGGAATCTTCAAGAGGGATGAAGATGCTCGTGGAGGTGATTGACAGCTGGATGAGCATTGAAGCCTGTAACTAGAACAGAGAAGTTGAGCTCGATTGTCACAGAGAAGACGAAGAGTGTCAACTGCTAGAGAGGCTGAGGAATCTCAGCATAACATACAGTGATGTTGAACGAGTGGAAAAGAGACCAGAGAAGTTGAAAAGTCATGATGATGATCAAACAATGCACTCAAGTTGTGGAGGATATCGACATGGTGTGAGTATGCAGAGGTGTTGCACGCATTGCATGCACAAGGTGCACAAAATCTATAAATACATAGTATAGAGAAGAGATGTTGTTGTTGTTGCTGTTGGAGTTGTTGTGGATGTTATTGTTGAAGGTGATTCATGCATGAAGAAGGATCAGAGTGCAGCAGCTGAAAAGCACAGAAGAAGAACTGTGCAGCGAATGGACATGGCGCACAGAGCATAAAAAGAAGAAGAAGAGAATGGGCAATGGATGCATGCTAGAAGATAGTGAGGAAGTCTTAGTAGCAAAATCTTGCAAAATAGTGATGACACTGGTAAGATATTATTGAACACTATATCACTGTAATAGGTTTCACTATTTTATATTCATAACCCAGGGTGGTTGGGAGGTGCTAGGGAGGACAGGTGTCCTCATAGGTTCAAGTGGGTTCTTGAACACAGGGAGTTGGTGCTTCCGTCTAGTTGGTGCTAAAGAAACTAGGGAGTTGGTGCTTCCTTCTGGTTGGTGCTAGAGAAACTAGGGAGTTGGTGCTTCCTTCTAGTGGGTGATAGAGAAAAACAGAGAGTTGGTGCTCTCAGCAAGTTGCATCTTGCAAAACAAAGGTTGTAGCCTCACAATGAGTTGGTGCTCATATGTATGATAATGTAAAGAATGTAAATAATACTTATCATATAAAGAAGAAGAGGTTTTTACCCTGTATGGGTTTCCTTGGGAAATATCTGTCTCTGTGTTTCTCATATATGTGACTGATGCTGAATGTGCCATTGTTTATTTCCCTGCATTATTGTGATCATCATTGAGTGCCTTGTAAAGATTTTAAAAGAAGCATAATTGTTTAAGCATGGTAACAACTGATTCACCCCCCCTCTCAGTTGTCCAACAATAAGGTGTGCTGGAGTGGACTCTCCTGAAGCCTGAAGTGTTGAAGTTCTGAAGCACCGGATATGGCGTGGCATGATGGCATCATCGAGGGTGATGTAGACCTACCCTTATCATGCCACGTTCCACCTTGTTGTGTACTTTTAACATGCTCTTAGTACCAATTGTGACTTGATACATGTCACTCATCGGTGGGGCCACATGTTGACACTATATTGATGAAAACAGAACTAAGGAAGTTTCGGAAATTTCAGAAGTTCGACGTTCAAAGGAAATGAAGGAGTTGTGAAATCCTTCGAAGATTGAAATGTAGAAGTACCAGAGTGCCTGAATGATGTGGCTTGATGACATCCCCAAAAGTGACGTGGAATTGTTCAGAAGTTCAATGTTTGGAATTTCTGAGGGATGTTACATAGAAAACTCTCGAAGCCTGAAGCTCCGAAGTAGCGGATCCCCGAAGCTATGAAGGTGTACTGCACAATGAGTTTTCCATTTCAGAAGTCCAAGGGTTTTGTGATGTGTGGAAGGAGAAAACCGCCAAATTTTGAAGTTCCAAAGTCATGAAGCATGAGAGTGACGTAGAATACTGAAGTCACCTAGAGTGACGTGGGCATGCTAGATTCTTTCCACATGTCACTCATTTTTTTTCTTTTCAAAGATTGTTCATGCTAGTTAGAATTGACACGTGTCACCCCTCAAATTGGGCCATGTGTCTGCTTCTTTGGTTCTACTACGTGGCACCCCTCTAGTGCGTGGTTGTTGACTAAACTCCAGTGGTTCACCAGTTCGATGTTCAGGAGAAAAGTTAAGTTCTAATGGGAAATTCGACATTCGGGAGATTTGGGGTGTGCAGGTGTAAATTCCATATAAACCTGAAGTTCTGAAGTCACATAATGTTGAAGTGACATGGCATGTTGACATCACCCATGGTGATGTGGACCACTGTAAGCATACCACATGTCAATTTTTTCAGGCCTTTGGTATGTCTATTGTACCAATGAGAACCAGACATGTGCCAACCATTAATTGGACCACGTGTCATCTGTTAGTTTGGCCACATGTCCACTCCCTTATTTCAAAACGTAACACCCCTCTGGTGTGTGAGTATTGATAAGACTCCATAAGTTTGGATATTCGACGTTCAGAGAAAATGAATTATGAAGAAGGAATATCTTTCAAAGCCCAAACCTCTGAAGTGTCAGAGCTCTGAATCTCTGAAGAAGCAGTCGTTCGGATGTTCACCACTTCGGCATTTGGAGGAAATGAGGTGAGGTGAAAGGAAAACCTACAAATCCTGAAGTTATGGAGGCCTGGAGGCCCAAATAACAAGATAAGTTTCTTGCAACCAGCACTCGGTCACAACTCATGGTCACATGCCTTCAAGGGCTGACGAAAAAGGGCTAGTGCCAGAAAATTGTTTTTAAGAACAAAAAAGGGATTAAAGAAGGAGCCTGTGAGGTTCTTGATTGTACATACTTGCACTGAGTGAAGTAAATAATGTCCGTGAATATGAAAAGAGATAGGTAGCAAGGGTCCAAAAGTTAATTGGGCTCTGATGAAGGAGAACGACTATACATGGATTGCAGCACAGAAAAGGCAATTTGTTCAAGTATTCATAGCTTTTTGCTCAAAATTCAAAATTGAGAAAGAAAGCATTCATTGGAAAGGTATTGGAAACAGGATTCCAGGTATTCAACCATAATTGAGGATTGAGTAGCTTAGATCATAGGAACTCAGAAAGAATATTTCTGGAGACCATAAAGAAAAAATTGCGCATATGTTACCAAAATGATATTTGGTTATATCTAGCAGAATGTGTTGTATGCCCATTTTTCGATATAATGGTTACATTTTAAAACATAAAAATTACTAGAGATGTCTACAGATCGAAGAAAGAAGGACAAAGACACTTCTTTATTTTTCATTTGGGATTTTTAAGAAGTTATTTGATCAGATGTTAGGTTCAATAAGAACTATGGATAGCCATAATGAAATTTTTGTTTGGGGAGGATAGTCCAGATTCATATGGAGGATGATTTCTTGAGGAAGCTACCAGCTGAAGACGTCTATACTCAGTGAACAATATGGAAGACTTCTATGAAACTCTAGTTTTGGGAAAATATTTCAGGATGAGAAATATGCATACCATTTGGGGATGTAGAGTAAAAGATTCTAGACCTGATATCAAGAAGAGACAGAGGTACTTGAGGAAAGGGTGCTATGACAAGAATCTCTTAGAAGATGATAAAAGGGTAAAGACTAAATAAAGATAAGGTAAAAAGGTACATTGTGGAAATATTTGTTCTATGTCGATTGATATATGATGATGCTAGTATTCTGATAAAGGAAGACCTAGACCAATGTCGCATAGAGGAGAGGAAGTATCGAAGCTCTGAAGTATCGGAGTTGATCCTAGACGTTGGTAGGTAAGGAAATGTAGCATTGTATCATGAAATATTGAGACCTCGCACTCTGAAGGAACTTGGTCGAGCTTTGTTAAAGTGTGAAGACTCCCCAAGCTATGAACAACAGAGTGAATCCTAAGCATTGGCATAGGAGAAAGGTGTCAGTGGATCGAGGGTAGTCCGGAAGACTGACTATCTGGGAGAAAAAAAGCATGGAGTGCACAATACTCTTGAAACTCCAAAGAGCAGAGTAGATCCTCACCATTGATCGGGAGAGGACATGTGGAAACAGATTTTGTAGTTCAGATATTCAACACTCTGAAGCGAAAGAGTTTAAAATCACTTGGGTGCTAATATTTCTAAAGTCCCAAAGAGAAGAACTCATCCCAATCATTGACAGGAGGAGACACGTGTCTCTAGATCCTGTAGTCCAAAGCCTCATCACTCTGGAGAAAATTGAAACATAGAAGTTCAGAGTTGAAAACTCCTGAACACATGGAGGCCATAGTTAATCTCAATCGTTGGTCAAGGGAGCCACATGGAGGGAAGATTTCATTCTCCAGTAGTTCAACGCTCTAGAGGGTTGAGAGTCTGGAAAAGAATTAATTCCCAAAACAATCGAAAGAGTAAACTCTTGGATAATTGGGAGGGACTTTGTTATAGGAAGAAAGGAAAGATAATAATCTATAGTTGGTCAATGAAGTCATCAACAATCGTTAATCCATTGTGGAAACCTGAGAAAGGCAGAGGAATAACCATAACTTCTCTTCTTAGGGAAGCATAACTGCGAGTGTCAAATTGCAACAGAAAACAATGAAGGAAAGTTAAAATCTTTATTACCCATATTTTTGCATTGGGATGCCATAAGAGGTTAGATGTTACTAGTGTAAGGATCTAAGAAACAAACATTGATAGTTCATCATACATTTGTAGAAGCATAAGTATATGGATGTGGAGAAATGTTAGATCAGTAATGGGTGAGATCATGACCGTCGAATCCACACAGAATAGATCAATAGATGGGAATGATTGTGGAAGTCCAAAGGAAAATTAACAAGGGGTATATTTCACATTCCACAATCAACAGGGATTGTAGATATCCATCGGGAGGAATATCAATGGTGGACGTTGTTTTTCACTCAAATGCACATCTTTCCATTGTGTAATTTGGGTTTTTTTTAAAACCGTGAGCATGTTCAAGGTCCACAATTGACCAGGATCATCATTCTTAAAGTGATCGATAGATCAACATTTTTTCCAGTTTCAGGATTAGAACATGCATAATATTGTGGTAGTAATGCCTGGTGAAGAGTGCTTTAGGTTTAGTTTGATGGTAAGAAAGTAATTGGTTCTTGGTAAAGGGAATTAAGCCTTGGTTATGGGTTTGAACATGAGAATATTATATTAATCTCTCAAAGGCTAAACAAAATTGTGATATATTATGAGAGAAGACAAGTTATTTGAAGGAAACCAAAAAGGAGAAGGACAATCCTGGGACACCCCTTTGTGGGTTTAGAGCAACCTAAGGTGAAATTAGGGTTGCATAACTGTGGTTAAAAATCACGGGAGGTGCATCAATGTTGAAGATCCAAATTCTATAAGACAACATGATTGGAATTATAATTCATCCAAGTATGAGTTGGGATAGATGGATCCAAGAAATAAATAAAAGTTGAAGGTTAATATCAGCCTACTATTTGGCTAGAAATGCAATGGAAACCAAGAGTGATTTGGATAGAAAGTGATCAGGTCAGAAATAATCATGCACAATGATGATGGTGAGAGCACAAGAAGATTCAGGAATACGGGAAGAATTGAAGACTTTTGGGATCAGAAAGGAAAAGTGTTACAGGGAGATAGAAGTTCCTATGATTATTGTAGCAGCAAGTATGCTATGGCTGGTTGGACAACCATAAAGGGAGAATTATTTTATGTTTGTAAGTGTTGTTGATGATGTTGCTGCATATGCAAGGAAGCAACAGAAAGCTGAAGTGCTTATTATAATACTAATAAAAGGGGCATGAGAGCTTCTACTGTCATCAACTAATCAGGTAGTATCAAATTTGTTTAATGGAAGTTATCCAAGTAAGTATTTCTCCTTTGAAATTATGTTGCATAATTTCCAAAGGGAAATTCAGGTAAGAATTTTCCCAGATTGAATTTTTATAATACCCAGTATGGTATTGCTTAAGTGCATTAACATGAATGAGATACCACTAGGTGTGGTAAAGGCTAGAGGCATGTTATAGTTATCAAAGATTTTTAGCTTTTGAATGCACACACTGATAGAATGGCATGTCATGTTCATTTGGTTATGAGGTAATAACCAAAGAAATAAAATATAAGAACTTGTTATAGAAATGATGCCAGGAAAACTAGGCATGCATGAGACCAGGACATGGATGGAAAAGTTATATACCACAAAAATACCCAAAAGATTCCTATCTTTAAATAATGCTTGGATTGAAAATCTTTTGCTAACACTAATGCACACCACAAAATTATATTATTGGTGTAGTGATCGGGTCGGAAAGGAAGGCATCCAAATAATTGAGAGGACAATGGGAATTGAGTGGATAATGTGTCAAGACATTGGCCAGATTTCCAATATATGGATGGTGAGATACATGACTTAGATAAGGATCATTATGAAAATCAATGCAAAGGTGCATTGAATAGATATACATTGAGAGTTGTACCTAGGCCTAGTAAGTGGAAGAGTTGCACTCATAAATGATAGAATTGTATACTTAAATGCATTTGTTGAATGCATTTTGTGTGTGCGTGCATATATATTATTGCATGGAAATAAATATACTAATGGCTGAAATGTTGCTAACTCATGGAGATGAGAACATTTTAGGAGTTGTTAGACATTGCAATAGGAAAGTTTCAATTCAAGTAATCACATGAGCATTGACTACAAGAAATTTTATGTTCAGAAAAAGAAGTAATGAACTTACTATTAATTGTGAACATGCATATACATAGAATTGAATAATTGTGATTGAATTAATCAATGTAGACAATTATAAGATCATGTTATAAGGTTTTTGTATCTATTGCAATGAGAGTATGATGTACAGTAAATACTAACAATTTGTTGGTTGAATGCAAGATAGAAGCATTGTAGGAAAAATGGTATTCAACATGGTGCTTGCTGAAATCCAGAAGGAAGACTGCATCCTATTATTGCAACAACAATGAAAAAAATAATTATGAAATAGAATTTCATATTTTGGAGAAAAGTTGAAATACTTATTAAATAAGTTTGAGTTATAAATGAATTTTTTTATGTTCTCTCATGAGAACTACATGTGTGTGATGCAGATGATATAATATTGAATAAAGTGGAAATGTTGGGAAAGAACACTAAAGCCCTATAATTGTAGAACCTTGGTGGGGTTCTGATAATGGGTTACTGATCTCCTTGTTGTGAAGGCCTTGGCAAGATGGATCATTGAAGGACTACATATCAGTGAAGGTATTCCTGAGCCTAGAAGGGTGAGTGCAACAAGGAGGAGGCCACTCAAGAATTCTTATGGCATGGTAGCTGCCATAAAGAGGGTGTGTCAAATGGAACAATGAGCTGAATTATCTCTGAAAGCAACTCTATGGAATAGATAAATTGACTTCCAACTGCATTATGAATACCATAATTGGTGCTGGAAAGTAGAGCACCAGATGGATAACAAGCTTCCAATAGCTAAAGCTTGGAGCTTTTTGAATATTTTTGAAAATCTTGATGGTAATATGTAAACAAGTTGCATTGAGGATAGTGTTAAAATAAGGGGAGGGGATTCCAATATCCCAAGACCAAGCCCCAATTGTAATTTTAAATGCAACATGTTTTATAGTCTGGTGAGCCAATTGATTATAAGCTAGGAGGCCTATGTGATGATAGGTTAGAGAGCCTAGATGTTAAAGGCCAATGAGCCTATTTTTGTATATGTAAATACTCATATCATTAATATAAAGTACATAATTACATGTAGACCGAACACAATAAAAGAGAATGAAGGACTAAGCTACACTAGGTAGGGAAAGGGATGGGGCTAAGAGGCTAGTAAAAAGGGGCTAAGATTGAAGGCTTAAATCTAAGAGAATATTGTGTATATTTCCTAAAAAGACTAAGGTCGGGTATAACCTATGTTATCCTAAGTTTGTCTGGGAAGGGAATGAATTATACGTGGAGCTCATGTAGCTTCATGAAGACATGTGTCAATATTGGAGCATGTAGTTTTATCTGGAAAAGTCCATTCATTCGAGAGTTTCTCTACCATTCTTTCCATGATTCCCATACACTCACAAACTCATGCACTGATCCATGACCTCCATTGTTGACCTCTTCAACATTCACTCACCTCTAAAAACTGCAAATATTTTGAGATGTATTGTACTTTTCCTATGAAGCACAATGCATTGTACCTTACTTGAACATGTACCATGTCTTAACGCTTGGTTGTTGCTACCAACTTAGTTCATGGACTGAGTGTGGCTTGATGCCATTATCTTCATCCATACTAAGTCTTGTTGATTCCATCACCTGTCCATTAGCTTAATGTTGTGGTTGTTCTCACCTAATCTTGTTGTTGGTTACCTGGGAGCGGGAGTGAAGAGGTGGGTTGTCAGGCCCGTGAACTGAAGAAGCAGGTTGCCAGGCCTATGAGAAAATATCTTCAAGTTAGAGATTTTTTTGGAAATAATAAGCAGGTTGTCATTCTTGTGAGCAACTCTTTCCAGGTGACAGAGGTTGTTGTGGAAGTGATTTCTCCTAGAGGGAGCTCAACAGTAGTTATAGAGCTCTGAGAATTCCTGGTTGGCCTGTTGTTGAATCCCTAGATGGAAAGTGGAGCATCCAATGGACTGTTGAACAATCAAGGTGTATACTTCCCAGGGTGGGACATACATGTGGGGAATGAGAGGCTGTGAGTTGTGTGCATAAGTTGGGTCCTGGGAGGGAATCCTTCCTGATTGACTATGTAGCAACCCATTGTCTCAACCTAGTCTAGGAAACCCTTTACTCAGGT
>JASDQU010096647.1:0-21633 GCA_032191745.1 Picea mariana | reverse complement strand
AGCTATGTGAGTGATAAGTGACTTTTGTGTGTGAGTGAAAGTGTGCCAATTTTTAGTGAATTAGATGTCACCTTACTGCATGTGGACTTCACTTGGTCCTTACAAGTGTTTGATTACCTAATTAATTAAGTGCCTTTGGTACAACCTTGCGTAATTCAAAAGTCCCTAGGAAGATAACATGTGGACATGTGGGTCCGTTACTATCCCTTTAACTCCCTATTGTGATGTAATCTAAGAAAAGCTTTGAAACTATCCTATATTGATCATGTGGGCATGTATAGGCCCGTTACAAAACCTTTAAACTTCCCTAGTGATTTGATATAAGAAAGCAAATTTCAACATTATCCTATCTTTGTAGCATGTGGGCATGTATGGGTCCATTACAATATTAATATGTGTTTGAAAAAGTAAACTAAGAGGAGTCCCAAGAAGGGTTGTTGCCCTCTCCTAAATGTTTTAATGTTCTTAAGGGAGATGAAATTGTTTCACAATTTTTTTATGATTCTCAAGGTCGCTTGGAGGTGCGAGAGAAGATCATACTAAGCGATTGTTATTCAACTTCTAGTCCCAATGCAAGTTAAATGTGATTAAAAATGATTTCCAACTTATATTGTGAGTGAAAACAAGCCATCCATGTGGCGAAAAATGAAAGCAAATAAGGGAAATTGATTTTAACCTCCTATGTGCCTATGTGTTTTTGACTAACCCCTTTATATGATGAGGGGACTAAGTGTGGTGCAGCTTTAAAACATGCTTGAAATCATTTTTAAGAAGGCAAATGGCCTTCCCCACATCTCAACAACTTTACAATGTGAATTTTGACACAGATGTGTGGGTCTCAGTGGAGACAGAGGCGCATAGAGCGCATGTGCGCGAACAGAGAAAATTCAACAAGCACACGTGCACAGAACAAAGTTGTGACTTAGGTGCATGTGCACACGATGCGCATCTGTGGTCCTAAAAACTCACGCATATATGACACACAGCCAAGAATGAAAAATCTGGATGGATTTCTCTCAATTCAACTTGGAATTGGCTAATTGGCAAGTCGGCCTTGGCCGATTAGTGTACCTGCAAGTTAAACAAACTAAAAGAAGAGCAGGAAAAACCCAAATGGGGTAGGAAATTGATACCTTTCCCCAGCAGAGTCGCCAATCTGTTGAGCCTCTTCTACCACCTTAGTGAGAAAAATAGAGGTGCTTACAAGCTCAGTTGGGTCTGCTGAGCAAGATATCTGCAAGGAAAAGAGTTAGGGAAAGAAATAGAAAACAACAACTAAGAATTAAACTAAGAAATGAAATAACAACTAAATTCATGAGCATAGCGACATAGAAACAAAAATAACAATAAGACCCATGTCACCGATGATGAGGCTGATCTATTAGTGAAAGAATACACTGAGAAGCAAGGGGACTATGAGTCCCTTCTTCCTCTAAGGGAGGGCTCTTGGACCCCCACTAGCAAGCTCTTCTCACAATAAAGAAAAATGGAAAATAATGAAAGAACTCTTTGAAAATCCACTCAAGGGGTGGGATGGATTGCCCAATGCAATGGTGAAAATATACTCTTGGAAAGGATGGAGTCCTCAAGAGAATAATGGCAGCGTAACTTTTCTTTGAATTCCTTGAAAAATGAAGTGTATCCATGGCATTTTTATAGCATTCCTTTGAGATATTGTTCAACTAGTTTGTAGTGTGAAAAGAGGCTAATTAGGGCATTTCTAGGTCTTTGACTAGCCATCCAGTCGAATCCAGTCCAGATTTGAGTGTCAAATTGGCTTGGGAGCTGAACCATAAGTGGGTGGGAGGTCGACCACTCTCATAAATGCATCATTTCTCAGGTGCACATCTTTTTGCGATAACAGTCACGCATCGTTCACATGTGTGCGATTTCTGCTTTCTATTCCGCGCATGTGCACGTGCGCCTAGTGTTTTCATAGCGCCTTTCAATTTTTCACTACTTTGTATAATTTTTGACCTTTTATGAATGCATTGGTGTTAATTCAGGTCCATGGATGAATTCATCACTATTTGACGATGCTGAGTTCTTGTAACCATGTGCAGACGAAATTTTAGTGATAACAAGCACCTTAGTCTAAAATGAATGTTCTAAAGTACCAAGATCCAAGGTCATCCTTGCTTCATTATATAACAATGAACCAGTCAATTCTTCTATAGAAAAATTAGTTAGATCTTTCGACTCAAGAAGACGAGTAACTACCATTTCAAATTTCTTAGGTAGACTTCTAAGATCTTTTCCAACAACTCTTTGGTCTGTGAGTTCTTTTTCGCCATTGATCCTAAGTCGATTAATAATACCCATAACTTTAGTCTTTCTGATTCACTCATTTTGAGGGTTTCAAATTGAGTTCTAAGGGATTGAAGTCTCACATTTTTCACTTTATCATTACCCTTATAAGCTAACTTAAGTATATCCCATACTTCTTTAGCAGTCTTAGCACCAATAATATTAGGAAATATAGAATCATCTAAAGAAACTAAAATATATGATTTGGCTTTTCCTTCTTTTTTCTTAAGTTACTCTAATGTTTTGCTTTGAACAACATTCATAATTGCAACGACATTTGCATCAGGTTCTATGAACCATGTTTCAACACAATCCCAACATCCCTGACCTTGCAAAATGGCTCTCACCTTCCTACTCCAAAAATCATAATTGGAACCAACTAAAGTTGGTGCTTCAATTGACCAAGAACTAGACATTATTTTTCTAATTCCAAAATACGAGCCACAATTAAATATAACTCCAAAACCCCTATGGTATAAAATCATTGTTCAAATGGAAAAGAACCAAACTCCAAATACTTTGATGAAAAATGAGTTTGAACAAAAATCTAAAGCAAGATAGTTGTGCAACATTTGAACAACAAGATAGCTGGCAGAAAAATAGATGCAAAATCTTTTGAAAAAAAATCAAGCAATATTCATCCTTACGCAGGGAACAGCTTCTGGTCACAGTATGCAACTTATGCAGCCTGATGAACAACAACCTTCTGGGAGTGGACGCAGACAACAGTGGACGCAGACACAACAGGGTATTCACATTGTTCAACAACGTTCAATAGGTATTCTTCAAGATCTGGGAGTGGGCGCACACCAATGGACTCTCTGCTCCCAACCTGCTATGATACCATGAAAACAATAATAAAGAATAAAACCCAAAAATGATTAAGAGTGAAGGCACATAATCCATTTCAGATTGATTATTTAAATACTATTCATTTTACATTTTTAAATACTATTCATTTTACATTTTTATGTTTGTAACTGCAAAAACCGTTTCACTAACTAATTCAATTCGCAGGATTACAACTCTTAAAAGAATCAGGATTTTTCACTCGGCTTGTATAAAATTAGGTTCCCATGTTAAAGTCTATGGTAGATATTATTCTAAATTTATGCGTTACAAGAAGAAGTTGCACCAGGTTATGGAAATAAGATTCGATGGAATTTGCATGAAAAAAGATGGTTAGTGGTAGGAACATCTCATGGAATAATGGCACTTGCATCTATGTTCCTTACATAAGACAAATATTGTTCCAAGTTCCTTTGGTTGCAGTGACGCTTTATTTAGAAACTTGCACAAGCAGAAGGGCCATACGCTACGAATGGAAAATCGAAAGTATAAGTTCTCTAAGAGTATAGTCATGTAAACTTATGGCAAACATTACTCTATACCGTGTGGCAAAGGTCATGTAAACTTATGGAAGACGTTACCCTAGACTGTGTGCCAAAGATTTAGGCTACCCATTTCACACTAGAGAACTAATTCAATATCTAAATATAAGATTTATAATTATTTTATTTTAAATATAACTATGGATTGGTGCCTTCATATTTAAATACTTGGAGACACTTCATGATGACCGATACCAATTCACATGTTGTCAATCTATGTTTTGTCATATGTCCTTTGGCACATTCATCTATATTTTTTCATCTGTCACTTAGCATGTCCCAGGGTTGCCACACACTCTTCGACGTGCCCAGACAAGTCAAGCGTTCGACTCTGCAAAAGCACCTTTCTCGGTTCGATGAAAGTTTGCAAAACATCCTAAGGCACAAGCAAATCCAAAGGACATCGAGCTAGGTGATAGAGCGAAGACACACTTTATCTTGTGGTTGGCGTAGTTTTCTTTTTTGGGATTTGTCTTTCTTATCCTTGAATCCATGGTTTCCCCTCTTCGACGCTAAAGAATCATATTTGGACAAGTCTATGGTATGGATAGAGCTTATAGGACTCCCTCTAAAATGGTGAACATTCTCGGGTTTAAAGGCTATTGAGGATCGGATATGTCACACGCTAATAGTTGAGAATAGTTTTCTACATTCCTCCCAGAGGTCAATGGCTCATGTTCTGGTATACCTGGATGTTCGAGAGGAACTGTTTGAATCCCTAGAGCTTACTGTGGTGGGTCGCACTTATACCCAGGATTTGGATTATATCAACATCCCTTTTAGGTGTGCACGGTGCCAACCACAAGGTAGGCCATATCATAGGTGATTGTGCTTTCTCTTTTGTTAAGAGATACTGGGTTGTCGAAAAACCTGTTAGAATAAAGCTTACTTTAGTAAGAGATAATGCTTACAGTTGTTGTATCTGTGAGTTAGCCTTACAACTATTGTAAATGTGAGTTAGTT
The DNA here is from genome assembly GCA_032191745.1 of Picea mariana. NCBI lineage: Eukaryota > Viridiplantae > Streptophyta > Pinopsida > Pinales > Pinaceae > Picea > Picea mariana. The sequence goes on along the minus strand of JASDQU010096647.1, from coordinate 16,972 downwards.
GTTGTAACTGTGAGTTTCTAGGTTTACTATTTTTAGCTAATCAGATCCACTTTCTTAGGATCTAGATTGCTAGGAGTCAGTGATCTGCATGCTATATATGTAACCTCCATTTCTCTCTGTAATACATTCTATTATTGTGTGTGAATCTTGTGAAATGGCTTCCCTCTTGATTTTTAAGTTGGTATAAGAGAAAGGACCACCCTGACTCTCTCATGAGAGGGGTTGGAAGATGAGAAAAGAGTGATAAGTTGATTCCGCTGTAGGAGTAGATTAGGTTAGAGGGTTTGAATTTCTAAATTTTCTTTGTGTTTTGTGAGATTGTTGAGGGAGACTGTCCTTGTGAATAAAGGACCACCGCGTAGGAGAACTGACAAGGGTATCACTACCTAGATATTCGTTGATCAAACTATGAGAGGTTAGACGCTTGTGCATTCGTTGATCAGTGACAAATACATGGAAGAAAAGAGATCCATATCTGCTTTGGCGTTGACAGCAGGGTTTGATTTTCTCTCTGCCGAAACTCTGATTCACGCTGCAATGGGTGGACTTTATGTTCGGCAAGTGTTTGAGTTGGTTTGGTAGATTTTTTGTAGTGTTACATATAGTGTGATGTGATTTATGTATGTTATATATATTATTATGTGTGGTGTGTGGTGAGTTTAAATTTTTTATATAGGTGTTTATGTAAAAATAAGAACTTGTATCTTGATGCAAGCTGGTAGCCCCAGTTTCAAGTACAATGTTTTTATTGGAAGTCACCTTGTGAAAAGGAATGTTGAAGAAATTCAGTATCCAAACTATTCTTCTATACACTGAAGGATAGCCAAAAGAAAAAATCCGACAGATGAAGGAAAATTAATAGAATGCATCAATAATTGGCACCTTTTATCACGGAAGCCCCGATGAGCCGAGTTGTCAAATTGTCCAGTATACAAGTGATACAATGATGGTCAGAAGCATTTTGACTTTAAATGTGTCAGTGGGTAGCTCGAATGTGTGGAGAAGAAAGAGAAGAAATCGGGTGATTGCAGAGTGAGTTTCAGTGCTGAGGAAGACCAAATTAGACAGACAGATGAAAGTTCTAGTGTTTAAATATTTTTTGTTGTAATTTATAAAGTAAGCATTAAGGGAGGGTGTTAAAATAAAGCTTACTTTAGTAAGAGATAATGCTTAAAGCTGGTGTATCTGTGAGTTAGCCTTACAGCTGTTGTAACTGTGAGTTAGATGTTGTAACTGTGAGTTTCTAGGTTTACTATTTTTAGCTAATCAGATCCACTTTCTTAGGATCTAGATTGCTAGGAGTCAGTGATCTGCATGCTATATATGTAACCTCCATTTGTCTCTGTAATACATTCTATTATTGTGTATGAATCTTGTGCAATGGCTTCCCTCTTGATTTTTAAGTAAACCCTGCCGAGAACACAGAAAATTTATATTCCACTCATAAGGACATAAGGACATGGAGGCTTCACCCATTATTCCATAACCCCTTTCGACTGATATAATATTGGAACAAGCGATGGAGATTGAGAATACAGTGGCTCCACCTTGTGGCATTGTTGTGGCATTGTCTATGCATCCACTGCCCTCATTGAAGACTCGAGGCACAATACTTTCTCCATGATAGGTCTAACTCATGGTGATCTAAGGGACAACCCTATGGAAGCACCATTTAGGCGTCTGATGTCATCTGGCAAACCGAACTTCACAACATCTTCAGACCAATGAATATCTAGTGTATGATCAAGCAGATATTCCAGGAAGAAATCGAGATGGAAATATAATTGCAGTGGAAAAGGATTTGACAAAGTATAGAAACCTTCTACTGGAAATAGGTAATCAAATCTCCATTCCAGTGTTTTGCGCTCACTAACACAGTGTGTTTAAAGATAAAATCAATTTCTGTTACAAACTTAATTTATATTAATATGAGATATGTATGTTGCGCATTTTACAGGTTTTCAGAGCACATTTGCTGCTTACGAAGACCAGACTCTTTGGAACAAATGGAACGTAAGAATTCCCACCCTACTCAAAGGACTCTCTTTTATGTCAATGTTGATGAACTATCTCTAGCTCCGTTAGGTCGATTTGGGCATTTGATACCTTCTACCTGCAAGAAGGGAAGAAGCAAAAAATGAGGTAAGTACGGTGTAAATCTCACTAACACAGTGCATTTAAAGATAAACTCAATTTCTGTTACAAAGTTAATTTCTATTAATATGAGATATGTTTGTTGTGAATTTTATAGGTTTTCAGAGCACATTTGATGCTTAAGAAGACCAGCCTCTCCGAAACAAATGCAACGTAAGAATTCCCACCCTACTCAAAGGAATCTCTTTTATGTCGATGTTGATGAAATACAGTGTAAATTTTTTTGTCATAGGAAAAAATTGACAGTCAATGATAATTACACGTAGAAAAAAACATATCTCTCTTTCTTTCTTTATATACCTTATAGATGGTATGGTTTGATAACCTATCTTTCTCGTTGACATGACATTATGTTTGAAGCAAAGTTCAACAAAGTTCTTCAGGTATGGGAGCTTAGCTATGGGTATGGGAGCTCAACGATGTGAGTAGTGTCCAACCTATAGCTTTTGACATCTTTTTGGTGACAGCCATTCTTTCGACTTGAATTTGAATCTTGACAAATTGTTTGCATGTAGAAGACATAAGATTATTGTTACATATTTTAACAGACATATTGTTCGCAGGTCTTAGGTGTAATCAACCTATAGTGCTATAATCAACCAATAGTGTGGTCAAGCTACATGCCAATGACCAACTCAAAGTGGAGGGAATTTGGCAATTGGAGGTAAACTCGCAAGTAGAAGGCAGTTGGTAGCTTATTGGAAAGTGAGGGGGATTTGGCAGCTCACAAAGACAGCAAAGCCCGCTCATGGACTATGATTATATGCATATCCAAACATTAAACATTTAAGAATTTAATGTTTGGAATTAATGCTAAGTTGAAACTTAGCATTAATTCACTTTGCTTCCCTATTTACTAAGATTCAATCCTCTCACTTCCTAATTTTTGATGCAGTTTAAGATTCAATCCTCTCACTTCCTAAGTTTTGAAGCATTTTGAAGCCAATTACCTAGATTTGAGGCCAAATAAGGATTCAAAATTAAAACTTAGGACAAACTTAAATGCCAATTGGAAATTGTTATGAAAAGTTTAAAACCTTGGTTAACATACTTGGTTTGTGTGTTGTAATAATAGAATGTTGAAAAACAAATTACTAATAGTCCCTCGCCCTTAGCAGGAACTAATAAATTTAAAATAAAAATTAACATGACAATGGTGTAATATTGAGTGACTTTATCATTTAATATTCAACCTTCTAATAGTTCAAAGAGAATGGATAAGAGAGGAAGAGGTGGATATTTATAGATGATATTTTATATGAGAATCTAAATAAGTGAAACTGTTAGAATTAATGCTTACTTTAGAGTTAGTTTGACTTTGTTAGGTTTAGTTGGTTGTGAGAGATGGTATTTATGTGTGTAGTTGAGATATTCCCTCATGAGATTGTTATGTAGTTGAGGGAAAACTTAATGTATAAATATATGCTTGATTGAATAATAAAACATACTTAAAATAACTTTTAGTGTGCAGAATATGTCCACTATCCAAATTTTTGAGTTGGTATCAAATCTAGTCTTAGCTTAATCCCCACTTAAATCGTAACTACTATGAGCTTAACTCCCTCACAATAAGGTTCATGACAATGACAAATGTGTGATTGTCAATCTGTTGTTAAAGTAGGAGAGTAGAGTAAATGTGTGATTGTCAATATGTTGTTAAAGTAGGAGACTACAGTAAATGTGTGATTGTCAATCTGTTGTTAAAGTAGGAGAGTAGAGTAGAGTAGATTATTTACTTTATGATTAATTGTTAGAGTGTGTGTATTACTATATGAGTGATATCTCTTGTTACAATGCCTTTGGATAAAAAACAAATATTGCCAATTCACGTCTTTTGTCACTTGGATGGAACATTGGGCTCTCTTTTTTTGCGAGGTCAATTCATGGATTAACGCTAAAATATTGAGGTTATCTTCAGTTCCACATGAAGAAATTTCGAACTTCTAAGGAAAGGTGCCTTTAATGATTGAAAAAGGAGTTGCCAAATTTAAATATCAGAATCTACGATTTTTTCATATTCAAGTTGGGATGGGTTCATAATAATTTAAAATTCATCATGTGTAAAACGTGGATGGAAATTATTAAGGAGATTGAAAATCACCGCTACTATCCAAAGTGCTCACATTTTTTGTTTTGTTGAAGCAAAAGCAAATGTTGTGAGACCGATTGCTATTGTCGTGCATTGACGGGGCTTATGGTGGTTTTTTTTTCTACAATTGTCACTGCAGTGACAGGGCATGTGGTGGCTTGTGTTTTTGGTGCTAGCTATGATACAATATCGACTATAAAAACTTGGACATAAACCATACACTACAAGTGAGAGGGAGCTCACAAAACTTGGATTAATGAGATAAAGCTATTACATTTATATTCTAATTTTAGATTATATCACACTCCTATCTAAGTGGATCTCAAACAACCGTCAACACCAATCTGTGTGCCAATAAAACAAACTCTAAAGCATATTCTAATTTCAATACATTCTAGAAGTTTCTTCATTATTCTAACAACAACACGAATGGTATTAGTTTTCTGACCATGTATGAAAAGGAGAGAGCACATGGTGTTCTTATTATTTTGATCCACTAGAGCCATGGCCAAATCTGGTGCATGGTTGATAGTTTTTGCTTGCACTTGCTTATTTTAGGTATTTTTTTTCTTATCTCAACAATTTGTGGTTATAAGTGAGGGATTTGCATTGCATAGTGTTGGCATGTTAACAAGTGGAGTGTGCTTTTCATTGATGGAAATAAAAACAATGACGATGGCATGTTTACATGCAAGAACAACAACGATGTTGGCAGGTTTACAGGCAGAGCGTGCAATCAAGCTCGGGAGGATGAGCACATGGAAAAAAGTTGGAGTTTCTGGATAGCCAAAGGTTATCCTGAAGACTGCAAGGAGCATGTGCAGGATTCCTTAGAATCTGTGAGTTTGCGAAAGGAATCAAAGCTCAAGAGAAATAGCGTAGAGTTGCACACAGAGCACAAGTGTGCGCCAAGGCCGAGTTTAATTCCATTTCCAAAGCTTGGGAGAGATAGCATTATCAGAAATGTAGACAAGACCCAAAGTTATCAGGACTCATAGGAGGAGAAAATATCGAGACCTTTGAACACTTATAAAACCTTCTAAGTCAGAGAGATCAGAAAGCTCAAGAATAAGAATGATAATGGTCATTTGATCACCAATACTGAATACCCGATGACCGTTAGATCAACATCCAGTGATCAGAGGAAGCGCAAAGGAGAATTACAGATCTGATTTGTTGGATCTGAGCGCTGAGGATCAATAGTCATTGGATCCATAAATAAATGAAAGAAGGTTAAGCCTTTGATGAGCGTAGGAAAATGGACTTGTCAAATTCCCAAAGTCCCAAAGTAAGCAGGGAGCGTCCATCATCAAGATTGACAGGTGGCACACGATCCTCAATCCTGGAGTAAATCACTTCAAGGATTTTTGAGTTTGAGACTTGAAAAACAGGAAGTCCAGAGAGTCGAAGAGACGGAGTAAACAATAACCATAAAATCAGTTTGAAGCAGAGGGATAGGATAAGCTAGAAAAGAAGCATTGCACAAAGATCAAGCCATTGATCTGGGAAGATGATCAACGAACAACGCTTAGTTCGGGTCTAAAAGTTGCAAGGAGGTTATTTTTTGGGGATTCTCACTTCAGAAGAATTGGCGACCTAAAAAGTCAAAATAACCAAAGTCCTGAAGGCCAAAGTCCTGAAGGCCGAAGTCCTAAAGTGAATGAGGATCCACGTCAGCAAGGACATGTGGCACAATTAGACAATGACAAGTGTCAAGTTGATTCGGCACATCAGGTACGTGAAAATCACAAATCTGAGTGACATGTGGCAGCTACTAGGCTCATCACACATCATCAAGTGATGTAAGTAAGTGATGTCACTCCAGGACTTTTACTTCGATAGGTTTACCACCAGCACTTGCCCAAAGTTCTGAAGTCCTGAAGTGGTTTGGGGTTGTCCACCGTCAAGGAGGATAGGTGGCGTGAGATCCACAACTTTGAAAGTTTGTGGATGGGGAGAACGTGAAAATCATCGTAGACAAGTCTCGATCGTTGATCATCCAGGGGAGTACATGTCAGCTGATATGAGATTTTGGAGAAATCTCACTTCAAGGATTTCCAGTTGAGACTTGAGAATTCTGAAGTCTGGAGACACAAAAGGATCATGACTGTTGCTTCAAAAGTAACACGGATTAGTGGATTGTAAGCTCCGAGAAAAAGCAAAGGAAGGATGAAAGAATCTTGAGAGTTGAGTTGTCGAACCCCAAATACCTGAATGGATTGTGAACGTCGATCCAAAAGGGACACACGTCATTGGATAGTGGATTCTGAGTGAAATGCTCCAGGAGCAAGCAGAGTTTGAGAATCAAAACTCTCGAAGCCTGAAAGGCAAAATCGATCTTGTCTGTTGGTTTGCAGGGCCACATGTCACCGGATCATTGAGACTAAGGGTCACGCATGGACAGAGGAAAGAAGGCAGGAAAGGAATATAGATCGGAGTCGTTGATCAAAGGAGCATTGCCAATATCATGAGATCGATGGTCCAGTTGCATTGCGGGGCCATAACATGATCGGGTCTTAATTTTTCATGAGCGGGCTGCAATACAAACCAGGGTTTTGGAGAAAAGACGCGTGTAGGCTCGTAGTGAATTGTGGGGAAAAAAGCAGGTTGCCCTGAAATTGCCTATGGACGCGCCCATAATCGCGTGTTCATGTGAATTTCATAGCCCAAGTTCAGATCGAGAAACAGAGCTAGTGCTCACTAGACTGAGTTCGGGAAGCGCATTTTTGAATAGGCATGTGCTCACCGCCGGTGGTCGAGTGAAGGAAGGGGATTATAAGACAAATAATCCATAATTGACTGAATGTAACTCCCAGAACAGAGTGATTTTCTCTTCCAGATAATTCGAAGAGGATCAGGGTGATTGCCAGAGGAGTTAAAGAGTCTCAAGGTAACTACCAGTGGAATTAAGACTCATCATAGAGAAAATTTACATATGGAAAAGTGTCGAAATCTGTAACTGCAACAGAAATGATAAGCTCAATTGTGAAAGAGAAGATGAAGGGTGGCACTGCTAGAGAAGGAAAAGAATATCAATATAATCCACTGATGATGAACAGACTCAGAATAACTGCGAAGATGATGAGTTGTGTGGATGATCTAGAAGAGGACTTGGCATGATAAATATATGCAGAACAGAGAATAGATGGTTTCTTATGTTGAGATTTATTCATGCGAGTAGAAGGATGTTGTGTGTAGCATCTAAAATGCACATAAGAGGTGTAGCGCATAGAATGGAGATAATACACAGAGCAGCAGATAACAAATATATAGAACAAAAATGAATATCTAAGAGAGGAATAGAAAGCTGAGGTGTGCATGCAGAGATAGAGAAAAGAACAAAAATCTAAAGAATATGTGAGAAGAAAGACACTGATGCAGGCAAAGAAGAGAAGTGTAGTAAAACAATGATGAGACCGGTAAGCCATTGATAAACACTGTATCACTGTAATAAATTTAAGGTAAGAGAATATTTATATTTCAGGGTGCCAGGGAGGTGTTAGGGAGGACTGTTGTCCTTAGAGTTTCAAGTTGGTTCTTGAACATAGGGAGTTGCATCTTCCATCTCATTGTAGCCAGAAAAATCAGGGTGGTGCAAGGGAGAACTATTGTTCTTTGTTATATAGGTTGGTGCTTGTGTGACTAGAAGTTGGTGCTTCCATCTAGTCGGTGTTGGAACACTCAGGGAGTTGGTGCTAGAGAAACTAGAGAGTTGGTTCTCTCAACAAGTTTCTTCTTGTAAAACGAAGGTTGTAGCCTCAAGAGGAGTTGGAGCTCATAAGAATGATAATGCACAGAAAATAAATATTACTTATCATATCAAGAAGAATATGTTTTTCCCTCTATGGGTTTCATCAGAAAATATATGTCTATGTATATTTCATATGTGTGATTGATGTTGAATATTCTATTTATTACTTTCATACATTATTGTGATCATCATTGAGTGTTCTGTAAAGAGTTTAAAATGGGCATAATTGTTTAAGAACAGTAACAAATGATTCACCCCCCCCCCTCTCTCAGATGTCCAACAATTGGTATGAGAAATAGGTTCATTTTATCTAAGGGTAGATCCTAGAGCTTAAACATGACTAACCATGAAATAAATTCAACCAATAAGGCCCCCCTCTTCAATGGAACAAAATTTGCCTTCTGGAAAGTTAGGATAAGAACCTAGATAATGGCTTTAGGTGAAGATGTATGGGATGTGGTAGAGACTGGTTATGTAAATCCAATTGTACTAGCTTCTAAGGATGACAAGCTAGAATTCAACTTCAACGCTAAGGCTATGAATGTTATTTTGAGTGGGCTTGCAGAAACAAAATTTGTAAAAGTTATGCACTTAGAATATACCAAAGAAATGTCGGACAAACTCATTAGAAGTTATGAAGGTAATGAGAAGGTAAAGGATGCCAAACTTCAAATCTATAGATTGCAGTTTGAACAACTAAATATGAAAGAGGATGAAACTATTGGGAAACACTTTCTGAGAGTTGAAGAACAAGTAAATGAAATGATAGGACTTGGTGAAAAAATTGAGGATGTCTCTTTTGTTCATAAAATTTTGAGATCTCTCCCAGATAGGTTCACCCCAAAGGTCTCTTCTATAGAAGAAATTAATGATCTAAAATCTTTGTCTATTAACCAAATCCTAGGAACTCTGAGTGCCTATGAAATGAGGATAAGTAAAGATAAACCCACCTCTAGAAAAGCGTCATTTAAAGAAGATAAGGATGAGGATTCTGAGCCTCATGAAATTGAAGAAAAATTTGTGAGAAGACTAAAGAAAGGATCAGGCAAGTACCAAGGAGAATTTCCCTTCAAATGTTTCAACTATGGAAATATAGGTCACTTTGCATCTAAGTGTCCACACAAGAAGCAGGATCAGAATTCTGAACGAGAAAAGAACTACAAACCCAAGAGGTTTGGTAAAAAGAAAAGTTTATGTATACACAATGATGCCTCTTCAGAAGACACATATAATGACTCTTCACGTGAAGATAATGTTAATGAATTTATGCTTATGGCCAAACAAGATTATGATAATAAAATCATAGGAAGTGATGTTGACGATAAATAAGTTGTGGTTGACTTGGAAGGAGAACTAATCAATGCTCTAGAAGAAATTGCTAGACTCAGATCTAAGAAGAAAAAGAAAAAACAATTGTTGATACAGTTCGAGAAAGATAATAAAGAACCCGATGAAGACTTTTCCCTGCTAAAAGTGGAATTATAAGAGGCAAAGAAAATAGAGGATATTATGAAGCAACAGTTATCAGAAAAGAAGGAAAGATCTGAAGCCTTGGAAAAAGAGGTAGTAAAAACCAGAAAAAAGATGGAGACATTTAAAACATTGTATCTCCAAAATCTTCCAAGCATTAAAGCCATAGCAGAAATAAATGACATTGTGAGCAAACAAAGATCTCCTTTGTTGAAGACTAGTTTAGGTTATGTAAATGGTTCAAGCAAAGAACAACCAGAAAGCAAAGAGCCAGTAAAGGTGTTGAAGTTCCAAGTCAGCAGACAATCATACAATGAGAGTACTCTGTCACCAAAAGCTAATAAAGACAAGACGATCCCTAATAAAAAAAAAGATATCAGAAGATGGAGCAACAAATGACAAGAAGAAGGCCATCCTTCGGGTACCAAATTTTCTTCCATGGTTACTATTTTTTCTATTGTAATTTTGGTCATAATATTGAAAATTGTAAAATTATGTTTACAGACATGCAACTGAGGAGGTTAAGAAATAAACAATCTTTACAACATAGAACTAAGAAGCCATTGAATATACAACGTAACACCAATCACTTTGACCTACTGAACAATAACCTCAAATGTTATAACTGTCATAACTTCAGCCATAAAGATGCAAACTGCCATCTGAAGAAGCACAAGGCAGATCCAAGGATAAATCCTTTAGCTAGAAATGACAACACATGAAAAAAGAAAGATAGTGAAAAATGTGAACTAGTACTCTCAGCTCAAAAACAAAAAGACCCCTGGTATATAGACAATGGATGTTTCAAGCACATGACTGGGAACAACGATACACTTATGTCTGTAACTAAAGGAAAAACATGAAATGTAACCTTTGGAAATGATGAACCAGGTAAAATCAAGGGTAAAGGGATGGTGAGTTTGAGTAATGGTAAAGGGAAATCCCAGGATGTTCTGCTTGTAGATGGGTTGAAACATCATTTTATCAGTGTAAGTCAAATGTGTGACAGAGAATGTGAAGTGGTGTTCACTTCCAAGGATTGCAAGATAAAGTCTGTAAACTCAAGACAATTGGTGGCTAAAGGCATAAGGAGAGAAAATATTTTGTATGTGATGAAACAAGATAAAGAAGAGTGTCATCTAAGAAAACATGATGAAATTTGGTTATGGCCTAGGAGACTTGGACATGTAAACTTTGACCATTTAATCAAGCTCAAAAATCTTGAGGAAGTAAAATATCTTCCAAGAATATCAATGCCACAAGACTCTGTGTGTAAACCCTACCAAGTAAGAAAGCTAACCATGACACAATTTAAATCCAAGAGATCTACTTCAACAGAGAAACCACTCCAGTTACTTCATATAGATTTATGTGAAACATCAAGACAGGAAGGCACAGGAAGGGAAAACTACTTTATACTAATCATTGATGATTACTCCAGACTTACTTCGGTTGCTCTTCTCAAAGAAAAAGATGAATCATTTGATAAATTTAAAATATTTAAGGCTTTAATTGAGAATCAAATAGGCAAGAGATTAATGGTAGTAAGATCATACAGAGGAGGAGAATTTATGTCAAGTGATTTCAAAGAATTCTGTGATAAACATGGGATCAAGAGGGAATGCATAATCCCAATAACTCCACAACAAAATGGAGTAGTTGAGAGGCAAAACAGAATAGTTCAGCAAATGTTTAGGTCAATGATGAATGATAAGAACATTGGTCAAACTTACTCGGTAGAAGCAATACACACAATAGTCCATATTCTTAACAAATCCCACCTAAGACCAGATAGTGACAAGACACCTTATGAACTATGGTATGGAAGACCTGCTTCAATCAAACACTTCAAAGTCTTTGGGAGTAAGTGCTACATAAAAAATAATAATGAAACCTCGGGAAGTATGATGACAGGGTTGATGAAGGCATATTCTTAGGATATGCTACCAATAGTAAATGATATAGATGCTTTAATCAAAGATTGCATAAATTAGTCGATTGCATTGATTTAAAGGTTGATGAAAGAGTCTCGGTAAGAGAGGTGAGAAATATTGAGTCTACTACAGAGGACACAGCTGAAACTGAAGATGACCAGGTCCAAGAATCAGATGGAGAAGAGACACCCAAACAAGAAGAGTTAGGACAACAATCAACATCAAATCCTTCCTCTAGAATTACTCAAAAGAACCATCCTCAGATAATTGGTGAGAAAGACAAAGGTGTACAAACTAGGAGAAGGATAATCAAAGACACTGAGCAATCACATATGGCCTTCATATCCATGGTGGAACCCAAGAACTTTAATGAAGCTAGTAAAGATGTAAATTGGTTAAAATCAATGAATGAGGAACTGGACTAGATTGAAAAGAATGACACTTGGGAACTCATTCCTAGGCCAACAAATAAAAATGTAATAGGATCAAAATGGGTCTACAAAAATAAGATGAATGAGCAAGGAAATATTGTAATAAATAAGGCTAGATTGGTCTGCAAAGGATATTCTCAAATAGAAGGACTGGATTTTGATGAAACATTTGCACCTGTAGCAAGATTAGAAGCTATCTGAATGTCTCTTGCCTATGCTTTTCATAAACACTTTAAAGTATATCAGATGGATGTTAAGTCAGCATTTTTGAATGGAGATCTAGAGGAAGAAGTATATATGGAGTAAACTGAAGGTTTTTTTCTGACAAATAATCCTGACTATGTCTGGAAGCTAAAAAAGGCTCTATATGGACTAAAATAGGCACCACGAGCCTGGTATTATAGAATGGAAAAATATTTATAAGGCAAAGCGTTCAAGAAAAGTATTGTTGACAATAATCTATACATTAAATCTAAAGGTGATTATTTATTAGTTGTTTTGGTTTATGTAGATGACATTATCTTTGGATGTACTAATGAACCTCCATTTCATTGGTTTGATAATTCAATGCAAATTGAGTTTCAGATGTCCATGATAGGATAACTGTCATACTTTCTTGTTCTACGAATCAATCAGAATTTTGCAGGGCTATTTATCTCTCAATACAAGTATTTGAAATAAATGTTGAAGAAGTTTCAGATGCAAGATTCCTCTCGTGTTAGTACACCTATGGTGGTTGGTTTCAAGCTCAGTAAAGATGATGCTTCACCTGATGTTGATCAAAGAACATATCGATCAATGATAGGAAGTCTTTTGTACATCACAACATCCCGTCCTGATATAATGCAAGTTGTTGGAATGGTAGGTCATTATCAGTCTACTCCTAAACAAAGTCATTCAACAATTTTCAAAAGGATATTCATGTATTTGAAAGGTACAATGACTTATGGTCTTTGGTATCCTAGAAATCATAACCTTCAATTAAATGCATATTCAAATGTTGATTGGGAAAACTGTCTGGATGAAAGAAAGAGCACCAGTGGAGGTGCTTTGTTTTTGGGTGACTCTCTAGTAGCATGGTTGAGTAAGAAGAAGGGATCTATTTCTTTGTCAACTACAGAGGTGGAGTACATTGTTTCTACTACTTGCTGCACTCTGTTATTATGGATGATACAAACTCTTACGGTTTTGAAAGTAACTTATATTGGTCCCATTCCAATTCACCGTGATAAGACAAGTTCAATTAGTGTCTCCAAGAATCCTCTTCTCCATTCAAAGACTAAGCATATACCAATAAAATATCATTTTCTTAAAGAGGAGGTTACAAACAAATTTGTTCAGTTGAATTGCCTTCCAACCATAGAACAAATTGCAGACATCTTTACTAAACCCCTAGCCAAGACACCATTTGAATATCTCTGTCAGAAGCTGAGTGTCATCCCTTCTCTCACCTAAGAGAGTCCATCCTATCAGGGGGAGTATGTGTTGGTTGAATATCTGATACCCCCAAAAATTACTCCAAAATATCAGGGGGAACATGTTTTTCTTTGACATTGATGTCAAAGGGGGAGAAAAGGTGTGGACTGCTATAGTTGGAGGTCTAAAAAATAGTGCAGTATTTCAGGGTTGCTATCAATGCCAAAGGGGGAGATTGTCAGCATGTTAATAGGTAGAGTGTGTTTGTCATTGATGGAAAGAACAACAATGATGATGGCATGTTTATAAGAAAGAACAACAATCATGTTGGCAAGTTTACAGGTAGAGTGTGCAATCAAGCTCAGGAGGAAGAGCACAAGGCACAGAGTTGGAGTTTCCAGATAGCCAAAGGTTATCATGAAGGCCACAAGGAGCATGTGCATGATTCCTTAGAATCCATGAGTTTGCAGAAGGAATCAAAGCTCAGGAGGAATAGTGTAGAGTTGCACGCGGACTGCAAGTGTGTGCCAGGGATGAGATTAATTCCATTTCCAAATCTCAGGAGATATAACAATCTCAAAAATGCAGACGAGACCCAAAGTCATTAGGATTCGTAGGAGGAGAAAATATAGAGACCTTTGAAAACTTATAAAACCTTCTAAGTTGGAGAGATCAGAAAGCTCAAAACAAAGAACAAAAGTGGTCATTGGATCACCAATCCTGAATACCCAATGACCGTTAGATCAACATCTAGTGACCAGAGGAGGTGCAGAGGAGAAGTACAGATCTGATCCATTGGATCTGAGCGCCGAGGATCAACAGTCGCTGGATCCAAAAATAAATACAAGAAGTTTAAGCCTTTGATGAGCATAGGAGAGAGGACTTGTCAAAGTCCCAAAGTCCTGAAGTAAACATGGACCCTTCATCATTAAGACTGACAAGTGACACACGATACTCAATTCTGGAGTAAATGACTTCGATGATTTTTCAGTTTCAGACTTGAAAAACTCGAAGTTCGGAGAGCCGAAGAGCCGGAGTAAACAACAATTGTCAGATCAGTTATAAGTGGAAGGAAAGGATAGTCTAGAAAAGCAGCATTACAGAAATATCTAGCCATTGATATGAGAGCATGATCAACGAACAATGTTTAATTTGGGTCTAAAACTTGCGAGGAGATTATTGTTTGAGGATTCTCACTTCAGAAGAATTAGCGATTTGAATAGTCGAAATACCCGAAGTCCCAAAGGCCGAAGTCTCGAAGTGAATGAGGATCCACATCAGCAATGACACGTGGCGAAATTAGACAATGACAAGTTTCAAGTTGATTCGACACTTTAGGTACGTGAAAATCACAAATTCGAGTGACACGTGGCAGCTACTAGGCTCATGAAAGGTCATCAAGTAGCGTAAGTAAGTGACATCACTCCAAGAGTTTGACTCTAGCAGGTTTACCGCGCCCAAATTTTCGAAGTCCCGAAGTGGTTTGGGGTCGTCCATCGTCGAGAAGGATAAGTGGCACAAGATCCACTACTTCAGAAGTTTGTGGATGGGGAGAACGTGAAAATCGTCGAAGACGAATCTCGACCATTGATCATCAAGGAGAGTACGTGTCAGGTGATCTGTGATTTTGGAGAAATCTCACTTCAAGGATTTCCAGTTGAGACTTGATAATTCTAAAGTCTGGAGACGCGAAAGGATCGTGACCATTGATCCGAAAGGGACACGCGTTAGTGGATTGTCATCTCTGGGAAAAATAAAAGGAAGGATGAAAGAAAGTTGAGAGTTGAGACTGTCAAACCCCGAATACCCGAAGGGATTGTGACCGTCCATCCAAAAGGGACACACGTCGTTGGATGGTGGACTCTGAGTGAAATGCTCTGGGAGCAAGCGGAGTTTGAGAATTGAAACTCCCAAAGCCCGAAAGGCGAAATCGATCTCGTCCGTTGGTTTGGAGGGCCACATGTCACCTGATCGTTGAGACTAAGGATCGTACGTGGACAGAGGAAAGAAGGAAAGAAAGGAAGATAGATCAGAGTTTTTGATCGAAGGAGCATCATCAATATCATGAAATCGATGGTCCAATTGCATTACGGGGCCAAAATATGCTTGGGTCTTAATTTTTCATGAGCAGGCCGCAATCGAAACCAGGGTTTTGGAGAAAGGATGCGTGGAGGATCCTAGTGAATTGCGGGGCAAAAAGAGGGCTACCCTCAAACCACCTATGGACGCACCCACAATCGTGTGGTGACGTGAAGTTCATAGCCCAAGTTCATATTGAGAAACGGAGCTAGCGCTCACTAGACCGAGTTCAGGAAGTGCCTTTTTGAATAGGCCTGTGGTCACCGCCGATGGTCACGTGAAGGAAGGGGCTTATAAGCCAAAGAATCCATAGTTGAATGGTTGTAACTCCAAGAACAGAGTGATTGTCTCTATTAGATAATTCAAAGAGGATTAGGGTGATCGCCATAGGAGCTGAAGATGTTCAAGGTAATTGCCAGTGGAATGAAAACTCATCATAGAGACAATTGACAGATGGAAAAGCATCGAAGTCTGTAACTGGAACATAAAGGATAAGGTCAACTGTGAAAGAGAAGATGAAGGGTCGCACTTCGAGAGAAGGAAAAGAATCTCAGCATAAGCCACTGATGATGAACAGACTTAGAATAACTGCCAAAGAAGATGATGAGTTCCATGGATGATCTGGCAGAGGACTTGGCATGATAAATATATTTAGAACAAAGAAGAGATGGTTTCTTTTATTGATATTTATTCTTGCGGGTAGAAGGATGTTGTGTACAACAACTGAAATGCACAGAAGAGGTGTAGCGCATAGAATGGAGATAATACATAGAGCATAAAGCACATAAGAAATATATAGAACAAAAATGCATATATGAGAGAGTAAGAGAAAGACGAGGTGTGCATGTAGAGACAGAGCAAAAGAACAGAAAGCTCAAGAAGATGCGAGTAGAAAGTCACTGATGCAGGAAGAGCAGAGCAGTGTAGCAGAACAATGATGAGACTGGTAAGCCATTGATAAACACTGTATCACTGTAATAAATTTAAGTAAGCAAAGATTTATATTTCAGGGTGGTAGGGAGGTGCTAGGGAGCACTGTTGTCCTTAGAGTTTCAAGTGGGTTCTTGAACACAGGGAGCTGTAGCTTCCATAGAAAAATCAGGGTGTTAGAGTGGTGCAAAGGAGAAATAATGTTCTTTGTTATATAGGTCGGTGCATGTGTGAATGGAAGTTGGTGCTTCCATCTAGTCGGTGCTGGAACACTCAGGGAGTTGGTGCTTCCTTCTAGTGGGTGCTAAAGAACCAGAGAGTTGGTGCTCTCAGGAAGTTGTTGCTTGTAAAAGAGAGTTTGTAGCCTCAAGAGGATTTGGAGCTCATAAGGATGATAATGTACAGAAACTAAACATTACTTATCATATCAAGAAGAAGAGGTTTTTCCCTTTATGGGTTTCCTTAGAAAATATCCGTCTCTATATATTTCATGTCTATGATTGATGTTAAATATTGTATTGCTTATTTCCCTACATTATTGTAATCATCATTGAGTGTTCTGTAAAGAGTTTAAAATGGGCATAGTGTCTCTATTGCTTATTTCCCTACATTATTGTGATTGTCATTGAGTGTTTTGTAAAGAGTTTAAAATGAGCATAATTTTTTAAGCAACTTCCCCCCGCTCAATTGTTCAACACATAGAAATGTAGTGCTTTCA
>JASDQU010096646.1:3174-13217 GCA_032191745.1 Picea mariana | reverse complement strand
GTTAGGGACTACCCCCTTTGGCTTCGCTAGGAGTTGGCCTAGACGGAGGAGTTGAGGATTAGGTAACAGCACCTTAACTCTCACTTGCCCCCATGGACACACCGAGTGGATTGAAGATTTCTTCCACGTCTCCCAGGTGTGTATAAGGTAGCAACATGTCCAAATGAGCTAAGGCGCCTCCTACTTATAGCCTTCCTATCCTCTTCACTGGGCCGACTTCTCTTCTAGGAAGGTGTCACTTTTTTATTCTTTATTCTTCTGGATCGACTTCTCTTCCAGGGTATTTCCACATCTATTCAATGGTTCTCTTGCTTTCAAAATCTTCTTCTCGTCTAACAAAGGTCATCTAGGAGGGAAAGTACCTCCTACAGCTACCAAAACATCAACACTCCCTCTTAGCTGGGGAGGTATCTTTTATGATGTCTTCATTTACTAGTCATTGACTACTTTGCAATCAACTGGTAGCACACAGCTACAACAATGCCATCGGTAACTCGAATCATCTATGACAGTCTCTGCAATCAAGTAGCACACAGCTACCTAATGTGAACCAGTAGTCTCCATGGCAATCAGCTAGTAGCACAGAGCTACTACAATGCCATCCAGTACAACACGACTGTGTCGATCCATAGTAATACAAAACCACTCCAAGTAGCACACATCTATTGTCCAGTGACACAATGTCTCTATTCCGCAATAAATTGATAGCTACACAAGCTACCAACATGCAGTCTAGCAATCTCTATGATTATGCAACAATCAACTAGTAGCACACATCTACTACCATGCCATCAACCATAATCATAGTCTGCAATCCTTATGACTATGCAGCAATCAGCTAGTAGCACACAGCTACTACAATGCCATCAGCCATAGTCATAGTCGATGTCTCTATAACTATGCAGCAATCAGCAAGTAGCACACAGCTACTACAATTCCATCAGCCATAGTTATAGTCTCATACAGTAGCACGAAGCTACTCCCATAGTCCTCACAACTATGTGTGTGATGTTTCTTCTCTCATCAGATCCGGTGGTGCATTACCCCCTCAGTCACCTCACTTGACTGATCTAGGGAACCCTTGGCCAGAGGGGTTAGCTGGCAGGAGGAGAAACAACACCTCCCTCTCAACGAGGGTGGACATTTTGCATCATGCCAAGCTTGTCTCTGAAGTACTCATGCTTCACTCCAGATAGAGGCTTGGTGAGTATGTACGCTATCTGCTCATTCGTGGATATGTACTGGAGCTCTATAGCTCCTCTCTGCACCATGTCTCGAATGTAATGATATTTGATCTTTATGTGCTTTGACTTGTCATGAAAGACAAGGTTCTCTAAAAGCCTTACACAACTTTGATTGTCACAATGTATCAAAGTTGGCTCCAATTCTAAATCAAATATCCCTGCAAGCAACTTCCGAAGCCACGCTGCTTTACGGCTTGCCACACTAGCTGGGATATACTCTGCCTCTGTTGTATTGAATGCCACCGATGTCTGCTTCCTGTTCAACCATGAGATCATCCAAGATTAAAGCAACATCCAGAAGTACTCTTCTAATCCACTACACTCCCTACCCAGTCAGAGTTTGTATATCCCTACATCTCCACTCGAGACATATCTCAATCCATATCCAATCGTACCACATAGGTACCTCAACATATGTTTTGTTGCCATCCAATGTACATGTCTAGATTCAACCATGTACTCACTCAAGGCATTCACTGCAAAACATATGTCTATCCTAGTGTTAACCAGGTACATCAAGGATCCAATCAGTTGTTTGTACATCATGGGATCCACCAAATCTAAAGATGAATCACTCAAAAGCTTCATATTTGTCGTCATGGGTGTGGCCATGGACTTGCAATCCATCATCTCGAATCTCTGGAGGATCTCAACAATATATTTTCCTTGGCTAAGGAAAATCTCTTCTGATCTCTGCCACACCTCCAATCCCAAGAAGTAATGCATCAGACCTAGATCCTTCATCTCGAACTCTGAAGCAAGCTCCCTCTTGCACCCAACTATGAGCTTCTCATCTCCTATTAGAAACAGGTCATCCTCATATAGAACCAAGATCAGTGGACAACCCTTCTGAGCCTTATAGTAAAGGTTGGGATACGCATCACTCTTCGTAAATCCCAAGCTCATCAAGTAGTTATCTATCCTGGTATACCATGCCCTGGGTGCATGCTTCAATCCATACAAGGCCTTCTTCAATCTGCAAACATGGGACTCTTTCCCATGGATCACAAAACCTTGTGGTTGCTCTATGTACACTTCTTCCTCTATTACACCGTTCAAGAAAGTAGTCTTTACATCCATCTAGTGTAATTTCCATCCCATTGTGGAAGCAATCGCAATAATCGATTTGATGGAAATGTACTTTGCTACAGGAGCAAATGTCTCATCGTAGTCTTCTCCCTCTCTCTGGGAGAATCCTCTAGCCACAAATCTTGCCTTGTACTTCTCTATGTTGTTGTCTACAGCATGCTTGATCTTGTAGATCCATTTGGAAGTCACTATTGACTTCCCTTCTACTCTCGAAACCACCTCCCACACATTATTCTTCATGATGGACTGATACTCCTCCATCATGGCATCCTTCCATTCCTGCTTCCCAACAGCTTCTTCAAAGGTGGAAGCCTCTGAATCAATGATGTTGCTCATCAGTGCCACATAACTAGAAAACTTATGTGGTCTCTTGCTCTCTCTAAAAGAGCCTTTGGGAGCTGCATGTACTTCAGCTTCCTGTAAGGTGTTCTGAAGCCACATTGGTCTCTTTCTGTTCACTGCAGCTTCTTTGGGTGGATCTACAAGTCTATCTGATTCTATCATCTCATTCTGAACTTCTGGAATGGGTTCCTCTGGTGTAGAGTCCTCTATGAATGCTTCCCTTGGAGCCTCCTGCTCCTCTTGGTTCTCATCCATGTGAGACTCCCTTGATCTTCTGAAGGCTTCGTCTTCATCAAATGTTACATCACGAATGATCTCAATCTGTCTCTGCCTGGGAATGTATATTCTGTAAGCCTTCAAAGTCTCACTGTATCCAACGAATGTGCCCTTCATTCCTAAAGGTTCCAGCTTCGTTCTCTTCTTCTTTGGAACATGTATAAATATTGGACAACCAAAGATCCTCAAGTGACTGATTTCTGGTTTCTTTCCAGTGAACACCTCTTCAGGTGTCTTGTTCCCCAATATCTTGTGAGGACTTTTATTCTAGACATACACAATTGTACTGGATGCTTCTGCCCATAAGTGCATGGGTAGGCCCTGGTCATGGATCATCGCTTTTGTTGCTTCTACAATGGATCTGTTCTTTCTTTCTGCAACCCCATTCTGTTGGGGGTTGTAGGGAGTTGTTAGCTCCCTCTTAATCCTTGCTTCTCTGCAAAAGTCTTTAAACTCCTTTGAGGTGTACTCACCTCCATTATCAGATCTCAAGACTTTAATCTTCCTTTCGGAGATATTTTCAACTAAAGCCTTGAATTCCTGAAACTTGTTGAAGACATCATCTTTTGTTTTCAAGAAGTAGATCCATGTCTTTCAAGAATAATCATCTATGAATAAGACATAGTATGCAAAGTTGCCTAAAGATGGTACTGTCATCTGTCTGCATACATCGGAGTGTCTGATGTCCAAGATACCCTTGGACCTGCTGTCACTGCTATAAAATGTTCCCTTGACATTCTTTCCAAGTGCGCAACCTTTGCATACTCCATCACGTTCTACCTGAATGTCGGGTAGACTTGTAACCATCTTGCCCAATATCGGTAGTGCTATATAGTTTATGTGAGCAAGTCTTTGGTGCCATAGCTCACTTGAGAGAACATTGTTGTGTACAAGGGCATGTTCTTGGTGTCCCTTCAATTTACATAGTCCTCCCTCTCAGACACCAGTCACGGTAGCTTTATATTCTTAGGCCATAGAAGAATTTGGCCATCCACAAAAGCTACTCTAAAGCCTTTATCTTCTAAAGCAGAGATGGAAAGTAAATTCTTCTTTAAGTTCTATACAAACAAAATATCTCTAATTAAAATATGGTTACCTGAGTCAAGTTGTAGGGAGGCTTCTCCAACGCCTTTGACTGCATGCTTGGAATCATCCCCAAGCTCCACTTGAACAGATGAGCTCTTTTCTGTCAGATTTTAAAGAGAATTTATGGATCCGGTCATGTGCTTGGAAGCACTGCTATCTATGAGCCAAGTGTTACTCCCTTGAGTGATGGTTCCTGTGAGTGCTGAAACAAATACAAATTATTCATCCTTTAACTTATGCTCTTTGGCTTCTGATGTATGTGCATGGTGCTTCTTCTTCTTTCCCTTTTCATGTTTATGAGGGCATTGTGAGGCATGGTATCCCATCTTCTTGTAGGTGTAGCATCTGATATTTGACTCATCCTTCTTGTGGCGTGGTTTCTTGGACTTCTTCGGGTTGCCTTCTTCCCTTTCATTTCTCTTCTTCACTTGGGCAACAAGTGCTTGATCATCATTAGTCTTATGTGATTTGGATATCAACCTAGATTCCTCTTGGGTGCAGTCTGCCCATAGCTTGTTAAACTTGGGCAATTTGCTTCTGGCGCAAATCCCTTGAAGAAATGGATCCCAAGAGGAGGGAAATCCATTGAGTGTAGTAATCATGAGTTCAGTGTCTTCTACTGGATCTTCAATGGCTGCTAACTAGTCCTTGATCTGTGAGATCCTCATAAAATAGTTGGCTACTATTTCTGACTAGTCCATTGTCACGTTTCTGAAATAGTTGGCTAATGTTTTTTACTTGTCCATTGTCACGTTTGATGCCTTAGAGTAGGCTTTCGACTAGTATTCTTACTTTCATAAAGTCTGGTTAGGGCATTAAACATTTCCTTTGGTGTCTTCAATTCTGATACATTAGGTATCAGATGATCCTTTATTGAGTCTGTCAAGATCCTCTTGGCCTTGACCTCATTCTTTCTGAACTTCGCTTTGGTGTCTTCTTCTTCTGCTTTTGGAAGCAGCTGCTTGATATGATCCAATAACTCATTCTCTTCTAGTATGAGGAGAACTTTGTGCTTCCAGGATCTGAAGTTATCTGCACCATCCAATCTATCTTCAACTCTCATGTTGGTTGACATTTTTGCTAGTAGACACCCTAGCACTGAAAAAACGTGATTTTTCAAACTTCACCAAACAACACGCTAAGGATTTCAATGGGTGCGCTAGGGTAGGTCGTACTGCTCTGTGAAAGAATTATCCCCAACGACCTTGGGATAGTGCTCAACGAGCTTGATAAAGTTTTGCAGTTGCAAGGTACTGCTGCAGCGATCTTCCTTCCAATGGTCAAACTGTTCTGAAGGTAACCAACTCGGATACCATGTTAGATTTTCTTTATTTACAGAGCATTAGAGTTACCAATGTTCTTTTACTTCTTTACCATGAACTTATATATATATATATAGCAGCATAAACAAGAGACAAAGGAACACAAGAGATTTATCCTAAGCAAACCCCAAATGGGGTAAAAACCCAGCAACCTTTATTAGACAGATTTCGTTCACAAAGCAAGTCCAATCATGAACCAACAGATAAACCCTAGCACAAAGCCTAGCTCAAGGTACAACCAAAAATACCACCCCAGCTACAACAGCAGCACAATACCAAGATAGCGCACCTTTTCCAAGGGTAGTGCACAAGAGAGAAATACCAGAAAGACTGAACAAGAAGGATCTTTGTCACTGGAGCTGTTGCGTCACCCTTCCTTAGACTTGCGTCTTACTTCTATGTAGATGAGAGAGTGTGAGTGAGTGTGTCCAAATGCGCTAAGGCGCCTCCTATTTATAGCCTTCCTGTCCTCTTCACTAGGTCGACTTCTCTTCTCGTAAGGTGTCACTTCTTTATTCTTTATTCTTTTGAGTCGACTTCTCTTCTAAGGTATTTCCACATCTGTTCAATGGTTCTCTTGCTTCTGAAATCTTCTTCTCGTCTAAGAAAGGTCATCTAGGAGGGAAAGTACCTCCCGCAGCTACCAAAACATCAACAGTAGGGAAGAAGAAAAAGACTCCATTAGCATCCTAGCCAATGGTAACAAGAAGTCGAGCTTGAAATCCAACATAATCATGTATTGTTTTTGTCGATTATTATGCCAACAATTTGTACGAACATATTCATGTAAGGGCTTATGGAATGTAGTTTTCTTAGATATCTGGGAAAATAGGTTGCTGAATTTTGAATCTAAGTAGATAAGCATTGGCAATAGACTTTGGAAATTTCTACTATGTATTACATAGCAATTTTTTTAATACAAATCTAATTGTTTCTATTAAAATAAATTATATTATTATCTTATCTTGACTTGATGCAATTATCTTGTCGTTCCTCTTATTTTTCACAAAGCATTTCTCACTTGTAAAGATTACATCTACAGGTGAACTATGTTTGGCTATCTCAATAATTGAGAGAAGATTCTTACTTAACCTGGTATGTAAAGAGCATTCTTAAAAGCAAATGGTTTGCCACCAAACAAGTTGATCTGCACATTCCCCCTGGCCTTCAACATTGTGTTGTCTACCATTGCCCAAGATTATTGTCTTTGACTTTGATTTGTCCTCAACAAAATCCACAAACCAACTACTTTTGTTACTCACATGTTTTGATGCTCCAAAATCGAAAAACCAATGAATTGAAAACCTACCTCCCTCCTAAGAAGTAGCAAATGCATAAATATCCTCCTCTTCATGTCCCACACAATTGTTTGCTTTTTGCTATGATGACCTTTGTTGTGCTCATATCCCACGACCTCTTCTTACATTCCCTCTTTAAATGTCCTATCATACCACAATAATATCTCAAATTTTTAAAATCAATTTTACTTGTAGTGGTACCTGTAGTAGTTTGCCTCCACCACTCTTTCCTCCTTATTATATTGCTTGCCTTTGCCTTTGAAGTTGGCAACAAAAGCAATTTGGAGGCTTCTCTACCACTTCCAAACTACTTCGTCTACCTCTCCTTCTACAACTGGCCTAAAAATCTATCTAACATAAGCTCAATGTATGCACAAATGATGTTAAGCATCTCAACAAAATGTTCAAACAATTGAAATAGACATTATAAGATAAAAACTACCATACTATGTTGCACTGGTTTCCAAAATGGGGGAACAACGGGGACAGGGGAATGAGTGTCTAGAACGGCTAAGGAAAGCCCCAAAATTTTCAAGGGAAGGCAAGTTGGGGATGGCAATAATATATATATTAAAAAAATAAAATTCACTAAAAGCATGAATGATAAAACATTGAAATAGCACTAGTCTACTACATAAATATCAAATATGAAATTACAAAATTACTTAATAAGCTTGGATAACTCCAAACATTGTTGGCGGCTTCTAGAGTGACATGCAAGTGTGAGGGCCCATTCCAATGACATGCAAGTGACTGTGTGAGAGCTAGTGGGCAGGTTTGAGTGGCTTCGTGATGTAAGAGCACAAGCGTGAAAGTGCAATCGATAGTGAGTCCGAGCAAAGGGGCAAAATAATGTGAGAGGTGGATGTATGTTAGAGAGTAGCCCCGCAAGAAAGTAGAGAGTACAGTTAGGCTTTATGTTTTACCATTGAGGTGCCTACGGGGTTGTAGACTTAGGGTTTTTTTATTTAAAAAAAATCAATGTGTAAGGGTTGTCTAGCTCAAGCGATGGTTTGGTGTCTGCGAAATTTTCAAGGGACATCTGGATTGTACCCTAAACATGCCTGGAAAATGCCCTAAAGGACTCTAGTATGACCCAACCATCCCTTAGTACCCAATGACGTCCCCATTGATTTAAGAACATTTCCTAGGCGTTCCTAGGTCCTTGAAATACTAGAACGGCTAGAACGAATGTTTTTTAAGGGGGGATGTGCCCCTATACAACACAGCTACAATGTCTTCTTCATCAACCTCTCTACAAATAGCAAGCAATTGGTCGATCATGTCCTTTAATTTCAGTAAGTGATTTTAAATCACCTTCATCCAACTTCATGGAATAAGAGCCCTACACTTATTAAAGGTTTCATGCAATCACATCAACCTTCACCATAACCTATACACAATTGTCACATCTTGTACTTGTAGAAGCATCTCATCAATAATGAAAAGATGTATTAAAAAAAACCATTCCCTACTCTTGAAATCAAACTCCTCATGCTGCTCTTCGTCAATTGGATCTCTCAGCACCTTGCCCATCACCACTCCCAACATTAGCCTGAACTCAAAAATCACTATCATATGTTGCTTCCATACATTGTAATTATGCCCATTAAATTTCTAAGAGTCTAAGAGCATAAGGTAAATGTTGTAAAGACTCACCATTTTTAAATTCCACCAGCAATCATGGAAATGTTTTTTTTTTTTTAATTCCAACGTAAAAACAACCAAAAGACAACTTACTTCCTTGCCTTTGGAGTCCAATACCCTCTTCTTTGTCCAATTCACCACATTGTTGCTAATGCTTTATTGACTTTCTAATATTCAACCTACGTGAATCTTGCCCATACATATTTTGTCAACATGATAAAATTCACCTATTACCTCTCATGAATATCCCACAATCAAAAAAATCCCATTTGTGTCTTCTATACCATTAGTAGGTCTACCTTATTCACTTGGACTTCAAGCAAGATAAAATTTATTTTGTTGATTTCCAACCAATACTATCAATACTCTATTTGGCATTGAATTTATGTGTTGGCTAGATTGTTTTTGTAAGCAGGCCTTCATTCTATGTATCGTAGTCAAACAAAGCCTACACAAATTCATGTGTATTTTCTGGAATTCTAGTGTAGCCACTGTCTCCTTGAAATAATATGCATACCTCCACTCCATGTTCATCATTGTGGTTACTGCCAAACCTCAGACTTACCTTTTGAAACCTGCGATTTTTTTCTATTAGATCGGACCTGACATTGTCGTGATGCCAGTCACTTGTTGTCACGCTATGATCTTCTCTGTTTGACTAGACATGCCCGTCATCAAACTATGTTGATGTGTCTTCGTCTAAGTAACATACAAACATACATAAATACATATGTGTGTGCATAATTTTCAAAAAAAATTGCCACCATCGTCTACCTCTTGTCAACCCATTAGACTATCATATGACTTTTCATGCCACTCGCATCTTTCTTTTTCATTTTAAAGTTCCAAAGTTTTGACTTAGAAATATATTTATGTCTCAAATAATTTTATAAGCAATAACTGTATAATTTATAAAATTATTACTACCTCCCTTCATGTGACCTAAGTTTTTGTTGCTTGTGTACCCTGATTCAATTTCACCTCTCATGTGCCACAATTCCTTACAATGATTCCTATGCTCATGTACCCAAGATGATCAAAGAACTCATCGTGACTCCAATATGCCCTAATGTCAGGGTTTAATACCCTATATAAACTACACACTTACACTATTATGCAAAAAAATGTAGACAGAAAAGAAACGTGATATTATTCAATCATGTAAATATAAGACACGCAAGTGAGAAAAACCTATTTTGGCATCAACCAACATTGTGTAACTAAAAAGCACATGTGACTTATGAATAAATTAGGTCAATTTATTTAACCACTAACTCTAAAGTACTATGCTAAGTAAAATGCATTACAATATGACAATTAAATTACGTTTGATATATCACCAAAAAATTAACCTTAGTAAAAAGGGATCCAATATAAAAATAGAATATACTTTAAATACGTTATGAATTTGATAAAACAATTAATCTTAAATTTTTCCCCCTGTTATCGCACGGTTTGTAGGAAAGGTCTAAGGAGCTTGAGTCAGGGCTTGAAACCGACGTAACAGGAGCTTCCCCACCCACTGTCACCTCGATGGGGGGCTCTTTCTATTTAGGAGGGCTAATCCAAGGGAGACGTCCCTAAGGCAATCTGGGTTAATGAAAGGCTAAAGGGTAATGGACAAGTCAAAGAAATTCCCTTTCACAGATTGCTGCCCAAGAAGAGATAGTCAAAGAGAACAATCCACTGATGATGCACCTGTTTGCGAGACAAGACAAATACAACTAGAATATGTGCTT
>JASDQU010096641.1:0-15003 GCA_032191745.1 Picea mariana | reverse complement strand
ATGGATAAGAAAGTAGGATCAATATAGCAATGAAGAATGCACACTCGCTCTACAAGCTAAGAAGAAGAAACATGGTTGGTATGTTGACAGTGGGTGTTCAAAACACATGACATGTGATAGAGACATGCTTCTTACATTACGAAAGGAAAGAGATGGATCAGTCTCCTTCAGAAATGATGATTTAGCTAAAATCATTGTAAAAGGCACAGTCAGAATTGGGAACAAGAATACAAAGACAGAAAATGGTCTACTAGTATAAGATATGAAACATAATCTTCTAAGTGTGATTCAAATGTGCGACCAAGGTCATAAAGTTACTTTTGATTCACAAAAGTGCAAGATAAGAAAAGAAAGTTCATGAAAATTGATTGCTACAACTACAAGAACTTCAAGCAACATATATGTGTTAAGTGAAATTGGAAATGAAAAGTGTTTTCTAGGAAAGGAAGATGAAAGTTGGCTATGACATANGCCAAGGTCATAAAGTTACTTTTGATTCACAAAAGTGCAAGATAAGAAAAGAAAGTTCATGAAAATTGATTGCTACAACTACAAGAACTTCAAGCAACATATATGTGTTAAGTGAAATTGGAAATGAAAAGTGTTTTCTAGGAAAGGAAGATGAAAGTTGGCTATGACATATAAAAATGGGTCACATACATTTTGATAACCTTGTCAAAGTCAGCAAAAGAGAAGCAGTCAGAGAAATGCCCCAGATCACGAAACCAACCAACATTTTATGCAAGCATTGTCAACAAGGAAAGAAAACAAAGACCAAGTTCAAATCAAATAAATATTCAGCGACAAGACCACTGGAAATTGTGCATAATAATTTAGTTGAACCAACTACAACAAAGGGCTTAAAAGGTGATAAATACTTTATGTTATTAGTTGATGATTATACAAGAATGACCGCAGTTTTCTTTCTCAAGAATAAGTCAAAAGCTTTTAAAAACTTAAAGATCTACAAGAAAATGGTTGAAAATTAAATGGATTCAAAAATCAAATGCTTGAGATATGATAATGGAGGAGAGTTCACTTCAAAGGAATTTATGGACTACTGCAGCATTCATGGAATAAAAAGGCAATTCTCTGTTGCTAGGACACCTCAACAGAATGGAGTTGTTGAAAGAAAGAACAGGACAATACAAGAAATGGCTTGAACAATGCTAATGGATTCAAAATTAAAATATATTTTTTGGACACAAGAAGTGCATACAACAGTTCACATTCAAAACAAAGTGATACTCAGAAACAACACTGAAAAAACTCCTTACGAGCTATGGAAAGGAAGACCAGCAAATGTAAAACACTTCAGAGTTTTTGGAAGAAAATGCTACATCAAAAGAGAAGATGGTAGAATGGGAAAGTTTGAATGTCGTGTGGACAAAGGAGTACTTGTTGGTTACTCAAGTACAAGAAAAACATACAAGTGTTACAACCTGAGATTGAACAAAGTGTTGGGAAGCATCAACGTAACAATTGATGAAACAAGTAGACAAGAATTAAAGGAAGAAGAAAATGAATTAATGGAACAACTTTACAAAGAAGAAACAAAAAATGAAAAAGAAGGGGAAGACGAAGAGGATCCGACAGAAACAGAAGAGAAATTTCATCAAGTAAATCCAAAAACACCCAGCAGATGAGTCCAAAAGAATCATCCTTCAGATTAGATTATCAAAAACAAAGATGCAGGAGTTGAGACTAGAAGAAGAATCTGTTCACCAGAACAAACACACCTAACACTCACATCTACGATTGAACCAACCTATTTTGAAGAGGCCAGCAGGGATGAATTTTGGAACAAGGTCATGGATGAAGAATTGGATCAAATAGAGAAAAACGACACTTGGGAATTGGTTCCAAGACCAAAGGATAAGAATGTGATCAACACAAAGTGGGTATACAGAAATAAATTGAATGAATATGGATAGGTTGCAATGAACAAAGCTAGATTGGTATGTAAAGGATATGCATAGGTTGAAGGAATCAACTATGAAGATACATTTTCCCCAGTTGTCAGAATGGAAGCAATCCAATTGCTTTTAGCTTATGCATGCTCCAAAAATATTAAAGTGTATCAGATGGATGTAAAATCAGATTTTCTGAATGGGTAACTTGAAGAAGAAGTCTACATTGAATAACTAGGAGGATTTCAATTGTCAGAGAATGCATATTATGTGTGTAAATTAAATAAGGCCTTGTATGGTCTAAAATAGGCTCCTAGAGCATGGTACTCTAGACTGGATAAATATCTACAACAGGCAGGGTTCGGAAAAGGAAGTGCAGACATCAACCTCTACATCAAGGTAAGTCAAGATAGTATTTTATTAATTGAAGTTTATGTTGATGATATTATTTTTGGTAGTGATGATGACATGTTAAGCCAAAAATTTGCAAAGGATATGCAGAATGAATTTGAAATGTCATTACTTGGAGAACTATATTTCTTTCTTGAACTTCAGATACGTCAAAGCAACCAAGGAATTTTTATTTCTCAAACCAAGTATATCAGAGAAATGTTAAAGAGGTTCATAATGGAAGATTGCAAACCAGTTATCACTCCCATGCAAACCAGTTGCAAGTTAAGCAAAGATGATGATTCAAATTCTACAGATCAGAGGAAATACAGGTCAATGATTGGTAGCCTACTATATGTGACAACATCCAGACTAGATGTAATGCAGGTAGTTGGACAGGTGGCACAATTTCAAGCGACACCAAAGGAATCACATGTGTTAGTAGTGAAGAGGTTTTTCAGATATCTCAAAGGAACATAAGAGTTTGGATTATGGTATCCAAAAGGAAATGATCTATCTCTTATTGCCTACAGAGATATAGATTGGGCAGGTTGTATTGATGACCGATAAAGCACCAGTGGAGCATCGTTCTACTTGGGTGAGTGTTTAGTATCATGGTTAAGCAAGAAACAATCATCAGTATCTCTATCTACAGTTGAGGCGGATTATATTGCAGTAGCAACATGTTGTACACAGGTTCTTTGGATGAAAGAAACTATGACAGATATACAGGTTGAGTATGATGAACCCATTCCAATCTATTGTGATAATACAAATGCCATCAATATCTCAAAGAACCTGGTGATGCACTCCAATACAAAGCACATTCCAATCAAGTATCACTTTCTATGGGAACAAGTTGCAGAAAAGAACATCAGAGCTGAGTATGTGGGAACAAAAGAACAAGTGGAAGACATCTATACAAAACCAATTCCATGGGAATCCTTTGAGTATCTTCGTTGGAGACTCAGAGTTATTTCTACTCCAAAATGAATTCTTTTGAATGCTTATCTTATATGTCTTAGATGTACATGAGGAAGCACCATAAAGAGGACAGTTCAGTTAGGGGGAGTAGCCCCAGATGGAAATATACCTTTTCCATTGATGACAAAGGGGGATAGATTTATCAGATGTAGAGGACAAAGGCATGATTCCAGGGGGAGCAATGGTCACAGAGATGCAGAGGACAAAGGCATGGTTCCAAGGGGAGCATGAGTGATATGACTTCAGTATTGTATGAAATGACATCAGTATTGCATCAGAGTGTTTCCATCAATGCCAAAGCGGGATATTGTTTATTAAGGTTGGTTGTCATTGATGTCAACCCTTGAAGAAAGTCTAGTAGCAAATTCCGGTAGCACAAAGGTTTGGGTAATAGACCCAAGGTTGTTTCATGTATAATGGTATGAGTTTTAATATATTTTAAGGTAATACTATTCTATATGGATATTACATGTCATTCCATTTCTGGTGGTATGTGGAACGTCACATAACTCCTCACGGTTAGAGAGTTATGGCCATGAGAAGTTGGAGAACCTAGGTTTGGGTAATGAACCCAAGTTTGTTTTATGGATAATGGTATGAGTTTTGATATATTTGTAGGTAATACTATTCTATATGGATATTACATGTCATTCCATTTATGGTGGTATGTGGAACATCACATAAATCCTCACGGTTTGAGAGTTATGGCCTTACGAAGTTGGATGACCCTCATATGTCATCTAGAAGCCCCAAAAGGTCAAAGTAGTTAAAGTGGTTTAAGAGATTTTAGAAGGTAAATAATAGCGTGAAGTGATGAGTGTACTATAATTCAAAGTGAACACAAAATAAATTATTTAAATAATAAATTTAATGGAGAACTTAGAAGTGGGTTAATCCTAAAATAAGGAAAGTGGGAAAAGTGACCTAGAAGATGCTTTTAAGGAAGCTACTTGGACAGTATAAATAAGAGGCAAGGCTCTCTAATTTTATATCACACTTGAGCATATTGAATATCTATAGGTCACTGAGGTAACCAAAGGATATCTAAGCCGAATTTTAGAGGGAAGATGAAGAAAATAAGGCCGGAATTCAAGGGAGGATAAATTCTTTTGATGATGTTTTATAAGGTATGTTATTTATAGGTCATCTCACCATTTTCGCAATAACCTTTTTTATAGAATGATTCAGACCATGAAATTGATAGGACATTGAGGAAAAATATCCAAGTATCTGTGGTAAAAATTTCAGCTTGTGGGTCGTTGTATTTTTGGAGCTACACTCCGTGGAAAATAGGGTTTGTGGCTAGTCTTGAAACTAGTCTAAAACAAGTGTTTCGGGTAAAAACGTCATAAATTATTCATAACAGATCAAGATTCAGTAAGACAAAATGTGTTGGTTAGAGTAAAATCTGTATTATTCTTTGTAACATTTTCATATTCATTCAACAAATATTCCGTGTGGGGTACACTCTACAAGGTCACTCTCTAGAAGAAGACATAATTCAACAAGGTATTCCATATTTACTATAACTCCTTTTCTGAGAGGTTCCAAGTAGTGAAACCTGGAGGAATTGCATAAAAAAAAACTGAAGAACAATGTGTACTACTTTTAGATATTTATTCATTATAGGTACATAGTTATTATTATTTAAAGTTAGGGTTGTTGACTAATCTCAAACTAGTCGTGTGAGACTAAACAAAAGTTTGATGAAAATGCTAGTCTCTTGTTGTGAAAGTTAAGGAATGTTTGCAGGTATGTAATAATATAAACTGGGTCTGTTATAGAGTTACAAATCATATTTGGATGATGAAATTGATGAGGGACTTTGGTTAAGGTACATGTTGGGTACATGGTCTAGACAAGTAGTTGATGAGTTGACACATACATGAGGTGTATAGTTGATGATGTTGGTACATATTGATGAGTCATAGTTGATGAGTAGTTCACACATGATTGGTACATACTTGGTACATGGTTGGATGCACTTGTTTATGATATAGTTTGATTACAGGTTGTTTGGTACAGGTTGGTGCATGGTTGATGCAGTTGTTTATGGTACAGGTTGAGGTACAGATTGGTGCATGGTTGATGCGTGGTTCAAGTTTATTGGTACATTTTTACAGTGGTATATATCGTAGTGATGGTGTGGCAGTGGCTCCATCATTCTACTTCTACTTCAGGCCGGTTGGACGGGGCAAGGACATGTGGTTGTAGCCACCTTTCAGTCATAGATGGAGAACATAGGGGGTTGTAGCCTCCTTCTGGTTGTAGCCAGAGAATAGGGGAGTTGAAGCTTCCCTCATGTTGTAGCCTGAGAAACAAGGGGGTTAGAGCCTCCTTCTAGTTGTAGCTGGAAAACAAAGGAAGTTGGTGCTTCCAATGAATGTAATTCTTCAAGACATAAGAAAAATAATTCCATGGTTTTTTCCCGCTTTGGGTTTCCACATAAAACATTGGTGTACTGTGTATGTGTATGATTGTTCATTTTTTCATTGCTTATTTACTCTGTAGTTATTGGATGATAATTCTACATTGATATAACACTTGGATTATATGGTTAAAAAGGATTAAATTGCTCTATTACTGATTCACCCCCCCTCTCAATAATCCAACATATGTCTTATGCATATTAACAATCAACCATGCATGTGCACATGTGAAATTGAATTCATTTCCTACCACTAGTGTGAAAACAAAGAAGAGGGGAGATGAAGAAGAGAAGATGTATCCTACAAAGGTCCATGGAGAGAAGTGCTAAATCTCCCTTCCTCATACCTCGTTATTTCTAATGCACTCCACGTAGGGTTTTCATACCTTCCTATGTTGATTCAGGCCTATATTGGATCACATGTATTACACTCAAAGTAGCTATGAGGATGTCTTTGACTCCACTCAGAACTCATCGAATTGTGCTCAAATGACAAGTGATTTAAGTATAATAAAGATTCACTGAATATCTTATAACTTTAAATTGGGCTCTGTAATATTCCAGATATAAAAAGTATGCACAACAGAAATAAAATTCTAGAAATGGAAGATGAACTACAATATAACTATAACAACACCACAATAATACCAAAATGATACCATAATAACACCATAAAGAGCACTTTGATTGCTGAGAGCAATGTTCACTTGCCTCTTCGAGGGGGCAACCTCCAACAGAGAAGAGCTCTATTACAATAATATCCAAGAAAAAAGTTCTCATACCCTCGACT
Source organism: Picea mariana (assembly GCA_032191745.1). Classification (NCBI taxonomy): domain Eukaryota; kingdom Viridiplantae; phylum Streptophyta; class Pinopsida; order Pinales; family Pinaceae; genus Picea; species Picea mariana. Next base: position 8,501 of record JASDQU010096641.1, on the reverse strand, counting down.
CCTATTTATACTCAATATGTCTATCAAAAGAACCATCTAGAGGAATATCCTTCTAGAAGCGGAAGCTTCTATTAGGTATTCTTACATTGGACTTATCCTTCCTTATTTCTAGGCCTTATTAATATTGACCTTTATTACATGGAAATATATTATTCTACCTACGTGAGGGGTTAGGTCCCTAACATGCCCTCCCCCTTAAAAAAAATCTTGTCCTCAAGGCTTGAGATGGGGAAATTGTTGCAGAATGGTAGATGGTTCCCAAATGGCATCTGTTGGAGTTGTATCTTTCCACTAGACTAACACTTCCTTGATGGTTCGCTAATGCAGACGACACTCATGCTGGTCCAAAACTGCTTGTGGTTGTAGCCAAATGGAGCCTTCTTAGTCCAACTCGGGAAGGGTGGTTTGGGTTTGGCACTTAGTTCCAATCATATTCTTTAAGAAGGAAACATGAAAAACAGGATGGATCTTCGAATGACTGGGAAAAGCTAACTGATAGGCCACCTTCCCCACATGCTTGAGAACCGTATAAGGACCATAAAATTTGGGCGCCAGTTTCTGACACTGGTCATCCTTGAGGGAATTTTGCTTGTAAGGTTGTAGTCGAAGAAAAACATAATCCGCTTCTGCAAATTGATGTTCAAAGTGACCTTGATTTTCTTTTTTCTTCATGCGATTCTTGACCATGACCAAATTCTCTTTGAGGGTACAGAGAATAACCTCTCGAACTGTAAGTGTTTGGTCAACCGCCTGGACCTTCAAGACACCTGGCAATTATGAGAGAAATGAAGGTGGATTTTGTCCATATACCACTTCAAAAGGAGTCATGAAGGTAATTTATGGTATGAAGTGTTGTACCACCATTCAGCTAGTGGTAACCATTGAGCCCATTGATGTTGCCTTTCCAATGCAAAACACCTCAAATATGTTTCCAAACATTTTTTGACAACTTCAATTTGGCCATCAGTCTGGGGATGATAAGCTGTGTTGAGATGCAATTGGGTGCCTTGTAGCTTGAACAGTTCTTGCCAAAAATTGCTGGTGAAAGTTGGGTCGCGATCAGAAACAATAGAATGTGACATGCCATGAAGCTTGAAAACTTGATCCATGAAAATTTGAGCCACAATGGATGTTGTAAATGGGTGTTGAAGAGCACATAAATGAGCATACTTGGAAAGACGATCAACTACCACCATAATGACTAATTTATTTCCTGATTTAGGTAAGCCGACAATAAAATCCATAGAGATATCTTGCCAAATAACAGGTGGAATTGGAAGCGGTTGGAGTGTGCCTGGAGATTTGACTGTTTCACCCTTGTTGTGTTGACACACATCACATTCAACCACATAATTACAAACGTCTTGTTTCATACCATCCCAGAAAAAAGAATGGTTGACCCAGTCATACATTTTGGTAAACCCGGAATGCCCAGCTATGGGTGTAGCATGAATCTCATAAAGTACCGTGGATTTAAGTTTTGACTGTTTACTTAAATACAAATGGCCTTTGTATTGAAGCTACTCATTGAGCCAAGATTACCCTAGGGAAATTGGAGAATTGGACTGCAATTGTTGTATCATATGAGAACTTTTGGGATCGTGTAGCCATTCTTGGTGAACAACTTGGAGCCAATCTGGGAAAATGAAGGAGACAGAAAAAAGGGACCCTTCATCTTCATATTTTTGGGAAAGTGCATCAACAACCACATTGTCTTTGCCTTTTTTGTAAATGATCTCATAATCATATCCAAAGAGCTTAGTCACCCATTTTTGTTTCTCAGGGGAGGAAAGGTGTTGTTCCAGAAAATACTTAAGGCTTTAATGATCTGTCTTAATTTGGAAGCATTTCCCCAATAGATAAGGGCGCCAAAGATCCACAGAATGCAGAATAGCCAACATTTCCTTTTTATAGATTGATTTGCCAAAATTTCTCTCGGACAGTTGTTTGTTGGTAAAGGCCAAAGGCCGACCCTCTTGCATAAGGACATCGCCAATTCCTTTCCTAGAAGGATCACATTCCAGGAAAAAGGTCTTTGTGAAATCAGGAAGGGCCAAGACTGGAGTGGTGCACATGGCATTTTCAAGGTTTGAAAATCCTGAGCAACTGTTAGAGTCCAAGTGAAAGAATTCTTTTTAAGGAGTGCAATGAGAGGTGCCTCAATCTTTCCATAATTCTTAACAAACTTGTGATAATAACCTGTTAAACCTAGAAATCCCTGCAAGATTTTGAGAGTCTTTGGGTGAGGCCAATCATGCATAGATTCAATCTTTTTAGGATCCACCCTGACACTAGCCTCTCCCACAAGATGACCCAAGTACTCTACTTCTGAGGCACCAAAAGCACATTTAGATTGTTTAAGGAAAAGTTGGTGCTGAGAAAGTATATGGAGAATTCGATCCACGTGAGCAAGATGGTATGACCAAGTTTTGCTATAGATGATGATATCATCAAACAAGACTAACACAAAATGATGGAGAAAATAATGGAAGATATGATTCATGAGGATTTGGAAAGTGGAGGAAGCATTACACAAGCCAAAGGGCATGACCAAAAAATCATAGTGTCCCTCATGAGTTCTAAAGGCAGTCTTAGGAATGTTTGCCTCTTTCATACGGATTTGGTGGTAGCCTGAACGAAGATCAAGTTTAGCAAAGAAAGGAATGGAATGGGGAATTTTTCTTTAATGGTGAGTTTGTTGAGGGCGCGAAATTCAGGACACATGCGCCAATAACCTTCTTTCTTAAGGAGCATGACCACGGGAGAAGATTAGGGGCTCGTACTAGGGCAGATAACACCTGCGTTGAGCATTTCTTGAACCATTTTCTCAATTTCATTTTTTTGGGAAAAGGGGTGACGATAGGGACGAATATTAGGAGGAAGGATTTCTGGGACAAGTGGAATGGAATGATCATGAACACCAAGGGAAGGAGGGAGTCCCTGGGGAGTGGAAAAAACCACTTGATGTTTAGAGAGGATGGATTGGAGATCCGGAGGCATAGAGGATGTCTCAGTGGTTTGAATGGCATGGAGTTGGGAAATAATTCCAGAATGACCTTTTTTGAGCAGCTTTTCCATGCGATGGGAACTACTGATCTCTGACGAACCAATGGTGATGCCTTGGAACTTATATTGTTGGCCTTCCTGGTCAAATTGCATGGTTAATTCCTTAAAATCCATGAGAATGGGACCCAAAGTCCTTAGCCATTCTGCACCCAACACAATGTCACAACCACCAATGTCGATAGCAAACATATGATATTTCATATGGTAGTCACCAATTTGGAGACACACATTTTCACAACGCCCTGCACATTTCATGGACCCACCATTGGAAATCATGATTTGGAAATTATTGACTGCATGGATATAGAAATTAGTTTCTTGGGCAATGTGGCGATGAATAAAATTATGGGTGCTTCCACTATCAACAATAATGATGACCTTCCTATGCTTGATGTAACCAATTAGCTTGAGGGTTTGGGGAGCAAAGAATCTAGTGAGAGCATTTAGGGAAATGACTGGTTATATTTCGGGAGGATCTGAGGGAGGGGTTATGTCAGTGGGTTCAGGTGACACAGACATAAGGGGAGCCTCAACATCCTCTTCTGAAACATCCTTCCGAGATGGCCATAAAAATATTTTGTTCCTTACACTTGTGTCTTGGAAAATATTTGTTATCGCAATTATAACAAAGGCCTTTGAGTTGGCGTTCATCCATTTCAGCCCTGGTCAATTTCTAGATCTTTAGTGGAGTAGAAAGAGGAGTGGGGGTGACTGGTTTAGTGCAAGGAATAAAGGAGGGTTTGTGGTTTTGAGAAGAGACAACCTGTTGTGATTCCTTAGCTCTTTTAGTGGCGTCCACCCAACTCTGAGGCCAAACCATGAGGGCATGAGCACGGATATCATCCTTGAGGCCACTGATAAAACATTCTCGAAAAAAAGCATCAGACATTTCCTATGTCTGAAAAGCCAGTCACTTAAAAGAAATGATAAAGTCTTCCACTATGCCAGATTGTTTCAACTTTGTCAAACAGCCTAAATGGTTGGTGACAGTGTCAAAGCGTTCATAAATCTCTACCACAAAGTGTGTCCAAGCCACATACCCTTGGCGATAATTTTTTCTCCATTGCCACCATTGCCAACGTTCTTGATCTAGATGGAGAACACCATACCGGAATTTGGCCAATTCATCTGTAATGCCATACAAAGAAAAATAGTGTTCCATTTGAGTTACCCAACTAGTGGGATCCGATCCATCAAATTTGGTCATATCCACACGCGTAAGGCATAGGTCACGCTGAAAGTGATGGGGCTAAAAATTTTGGGAATGAGAAGAAGTTTCACCTTCGGTATACAAAGGGGGGTTAGATATGGGAAGATCTACAGGGATATGCAGCTTGGCGTAGATCATCGTAGTCACAGATTCAAGCTGGGTAGTAATGTATTTTTTTGAGCTCGTCTTTGAGTTCCACAGTTAAGGCGACTATGGAGGAATGCATCCTTTGATTGATGGTGGCAATATTGGCATTGAGCTGTCGCACTTCTTGTTGGGTTTTTGTGACATTAGAGTGCAAGGTAGTGAAGTGAGCTTCCAAGTCTTGGCTACGAGTATGGTCCATGATGACAAGGGAACACGAAAAGGGGTGGGTGGGACCACACAGAAAATGGGTTATTGGGGAAGTGTATCACAATGATCAGGGCGACGAGTGGAATCCAATGGGGTAAAGATGAAATAAGGGTGTTGGAAGGGGTTCGGGTCCACAAGAAAAAAAATTGTTGAAAAATGTTAGGTATGACTGCGATAAGGGCGAAGAGAGAAATCCAACGGAATAGGTCTCAAATAATGGTTCCAACAGGAACCATTACTTTTTTTTTTTACTCCTGCGGAGTTATACTATAATTTGAAGAATATTGTAGTGATGAAATTCCCAAATGGTTAATAGGAAGAAATGTGTAGAAATTTCGCAACTCGAATGCAAGAGACACAATTGCACCGCAATAGATCTTGTCTGTTCTATTTTTGTTTATGTCCCAAGGGTTAGGTATTCAAGGGTTCTAAACACAAGGGTTTGCCTTGTGCTATAACTCTCTGATATACGTGTGGGGTCCAACAGTAGTACTTGGCCCAATATCTCAGGGCACCAACTAAAGAGGCTAGACCGTGCCTTTAGCCATACTACCCGACTACCTAGGTACTAGAGAGATTATTCCCGAGTGTTGTTCTCGGTGACACTATAACAGTCAGGCAGCCGATCGGTTTATCTATGGAGGGCTTCATGAGATCTAGGCCAATCCGTATACAGGTGTTGTCTGATGCACTACCACTCGAAGGGGTACCAACAGGGGTTACAAGGCTGGCCAACAGATGTGCGCTTAAGTACCACTTGTATTTCCTGTGTGTATGAATCTCCGACTGTGGGTTTATGTGCATAACAACATATCTCTGTAGCTTAAAGACGTTGGAATACGTCCCTACTTTGAAAAAAAATTAACCCATAATTTTCTACCGAGGAAGGTGCTCTGATACCACATGTAATATTCCAGATATAAAAAGTATGCAGAACATAAATAAAATGCTAGAAATGGCAGATGAACAACAATGTAACCAGAACAACACCACAATAATACCAAAATGATACCAAAATAACACCATAAAGAGAACTTTGATTACTGAGAGCAATGTTCACTTTCCTCTTCAAGGGGGCAACCTCTAGCAGAGCAAAGCTCTATTACAATAATATCCAACACAAAAGTTCTCATACCCTCGACTCCTATTTATAATAAACATGTCTATCAAAAGAACCATCTAGAGGAAGATCCTTCTAGAAGCGGAAGCTTCTATTAGGTCTTCTTACATTGGACTTATTCTTCCTTATTTCTAGGCCTTATTAATATTGACCTTTATTACATGGAAATATACTATTCTACCTACGTGAGGGGTTAGGTCCCTAACAGGCTCTAGTATCCTTATAACTGCCATTAATCAAATCCCAAAATATAATCTCCATGGGATGGCTCTGCAAATGTTATAGGAGACCAAGGGAGTGTGATTTTGCACTCTAGACAATATGATGAGATATCCTCAGGGATGTTGTTTCCCGTGATACTGATAGTGCATGCAAATGATAAAAATAAAACTAGATACAACTTAAAACAAAGATCCATAATGCAATAATTTTGTTATTTTCTACGTTAATTACACTATTATTTAACTTCGACAGGGAAATAAATGATTATATTTGAATGAAAGATGGAAAATATTCCCCTTACTAACACTACATATTAAAAAATATTCCCCTTCACATACCATAAACACTACAAGATTAAAATATGTAAGAACATCAAAACAAATAATTATACTTTAAAATAAAAGATGATTGACTAAAAGGCTACCTGCAAAATTACTAACCCAATTCTTTCAACATGTATGAAAACTTTGTAAATATTGTTTATTAATAATCAAAAGAAGCATTATGACAAATCCAAAACCATAACTAAAAAATTGAACCCCAAAATAACTATCTTTATATCAAACATTGTATTCACCACTTTGCTTTGTTTTCTAGAGCTAAGATTAATTAATCACAAATCCACTTAAAGAGTGTGAACAAAGATCATAGGTTTTATCAAATTATCATTTTAAATAGTACAAAACATATATTAAATTATCTAAAAATCATATAAAAATACAAAATATCAAAGTACAAAAATCTTCCCAACATTCTTAACTCAACTTAAACATCATTCTTAACTCAACTTAAACATGTGAACATTCTTAATTTAACTTAAACATGTGAAATACACAAATTTCTCAAGAATGTTCACTAAAACCTTTATAATATGAATCCTTAAATCATTCTCCCCTTAAAGTTACAAAATTTTCAAAGCATACTTCCATTAACATCACAAAATTTTCAGAGCATTCTTCCCTTAAAAAATTGTAAAATTTCAAAACATTCTTAATCGAAAAATTCAAAGTACAAAATTTCCCTAATTCTTAGATTTGTTGTACCAGGTTACGTAATCATGTTTATAATATACACTTGTTATGAGGCACACCATTTATCTAGTATACCGTTTGTTTATTGTTCCATATGTTCTAGAAAATCAACAATTAATATTCAATATTTACGTAATAAAAAATATAACAAACAAACGTAATAGAAAATACAACAATTTTCATATGTAAAAGAAATGGCTTTTATCTAGTTTATATTTTCAAAATGTAAATGTTATCACGAAATTATTTATTCAATCATAAAACTATGCCTTCACGTAAATAAATTTTAATTTTAATATTATATATATATATATATATATAAAAGCCTATATTTTTCTTTGCTTATTTTGAAAGTTTTTAAGAGAATTGTAATTATGTATTTGTAATATTATGGTATATTTAAATATTATCTTGCTTARCATGGTTAGTGTTCTCGAGAAGTAGGAAGGGAGGACGACGGCACAGGGTTGCGACAATACAATACAAGAAAAAGGAAAAAGGAAGGATATATCAGTAATCAGAGGAGGGGAAGCGAAGCAAGCAAACCAAAAACTAGTAGGTCAGGGTTTGGCTTTCGTTCCTGTTTCCCYTGCATTTTCAAACGATCTGGGTGCCCCCATAACAATAACATGGCAGATTGTCCACTCCCTATAGATTTTCAAAGCTTGGCAAACCTGTATGGCGCAAATATGAACCTTGGTTGTCGAAAATCCATAAAGCTCCAGCAGAAAACACAGGAGGCGGCATTGAAACGCTTTTAAATACACTCGGACTACCATATTGATCAATGTTCAGGCAAGGAGAAATTTCATATCCTGTGCTTTTTAAAATGTTTACATGTTTTGTTAAATTTTTACCAGAGGAAAGGAGTAATCATTTGGTAGGTGCACTTCATCCTCTTTTGATTGGAAACATTCATGGGCTAAATTATGGTAAGGCATTTCTTGGCCTCATGGGACGTTAGATAAATTAAATTGAAGTACATTGCAGAAAGAAATTGACCAGGACACAATATAACATGCTTTTGATCTTATAGAACATTTACCTTGTGCTGGGAGAAGTCTGGTAGACATGGTGATCTTACTTGGCCAAGAAATTAAGATACCAACATATATGCTCATACAATTAAACAAAAAAACAAAACAAAAAAAACAGAAATCTTTTCCACTGCCATTCGTTAGAAGAAACCAATTCCTAAATTTTGAGAATGCCAAGCAAAACATTAAGGGCTTGAATTGTTTTTTGTCTATAAGTTTACAGGACTGAGGCCACTCTGTCAAAAAGATGTCTCCTATCAATACCATGTGTTAAGTCTATTGAACGTGGTTCTTATTTTATGGCCTCATAAGAACCACAAACCCTAAACCAGCCCCTCTGAAATGCCTTTTGAACCAAAACTTCAGAGCTGCTTTTGGGTATCGGAACTTTTCAATTTAGCATATGGCATTTTGAAATCAGGTATGCCACAAGAATACAACCCTATCTGCACATGCAATAC